>BMAO01037112.1:137147-207253 GCA_019973975.1 Trichonephila clavata
CCTTTAGCACCGGAACACTTAACTATTAAGAACCGCATGTTATCCGATTATCAAAAACATCTATTGTTTGATAAAAATATTCCTTTCACAGAGAATAAAAGTTAACCCCAAATTTTTACGCTAAAAAACGCTATATTTTACATTACAGAAATTTAAAATTCTATTTAAAACCGGAATGACGTTAAAAAAAATTCATCGATATTAGCATTTTCTCAATCAGATTGGTTACGAAGTTACATAGATTTTAACAATGAAAAACGCCAACAAGCAAAAAGTGATTTCGAAAATCATTTTTCAAAAAATGAACAATGCATTTTTTGGAAAGACTTGCCAGAACGTTAGAAGAGAATAAATTTAAAAGCTGCTCTTACACCGGCTGAATGTCGCAAAATTTAGCACACCCTCTGCTCGAATATTTTGAAAGCATAAACGAAACTTCGCTATCTTTAAAATGAAGAGAATTATTTAATACTTGATAAACCGATTTACGTAGGATTTTGTGTGCTCGAATTAGCCAAGCTGCATATGTATACTTTATACTACTCAAAGTTCAAAAAATATTATAAGAAGAATTGTAAGCTCTTGTACACTGATACGGATTCTTTATATATGCAGATATTTACAAATGACGTTTATAAAGATTTTAAAAATGAATTTCTGACATCATGGATCTCAGCAATTATCCATCAACAAGTAAATTTTTTAATTCTGAAACAACATAAATTAGGATATTTAAAGGATGAGACAAATCTCAGCCAATTCTAGAGTTTATCGGCTTACGATGTAAAATGTACAGCTACAAATGTGAAAATTCTGAAACAAAAAAAGCAAAAGGAGTAAAACAAAGCTGTTTAAAAAACATAACGCATGAAATTTTAAAAACACTTTATTTAATGAAACATTGCTTCGCCACAAGCAATTTTCTATACAGTCTAAAGCACATACTCTGTCTACAACTGTAACAAACAAAATTTCTTTATCTCCGTTTTACGACAAATGTATTTAAATGATGATGGTATTACAGGGAAATGCTTTGGTCATTATTCGTTGATTAAATAATATAATAGCAACTTTGTTTGCCTTTATTTGTTTTTCTTAAGGATAATTTTTTTTTAATTTTCCAAATAATAGAAAGAGATTTATTAATCAATGTATAAGTTACCGCGTTAGGGGAAGGAAACGTTTCTTAGTTTTTTTTCTCTAAATGCTTGTATATGTATATATATATATATATATATATATATATATATATATGCTTTCTATAGCAAACTGGTTGGACTGTAGTTTTTTTTCATGGTTTTCCTCAGTCTGTAACGCAAAAAAAAAAATGCGAACCAGTATCGAACAATTCTTCCATGAAAGTGTATCATAGTTGTATGTATTATTAACACATATAATCTTTATTCAGATATTTTGTAATGAATCTATTTAATAATTAGTGATTTTTGTATAATACTGTTTTCTTGAGTAAAATAAAAATTAATTTGCATTCAACTTTCTCTTTATTATTGCCTATATAGCTTTTTAAACATGTTCAGAGTGAATTGAGAAATACATGTATAAACTAAATAATGTTTTCGAAATAAAAATAAAAAAGGGTATCGGCGGATATTAATTTTTAGATAATTAATTTCTGTGAAATGAAAATATATAAGTATATATTGCTTATTATTCTACCATATATAGCTTTAATTTTCACAGAGGAATAGGACTTAATTCAACATTTGCAACGTAATGAAATCTCATGACGATGCAAATAATGTGAATTAGGTGAAACCTCTGCATAAATAAAAAAAAAAAACGAGTGGAGTCTTGCCACCTCCTTTGGGTCCACATGGAAGCGCAAGAGACATGATCATCGCAATCACATTCACAATAGCAGTTCGAACTTTCATATAACAGAGAAGGTGAGGCATCGGTTTCTCGTAGATGGAAGAAAAGAGGTATATTGCTCTAATTAATGCAATACTTCTTTTCTTTCGTCTCCGAGAGTCGATTAAAGCAACAGTCGTTCTACTGACCGTATACAGATAACAATTTTACTTATTTCTTATCCGATTTTTAAAATATAGAGAACATATTATAAGAGTATAATGTTCTTCTCAATTCTTGATACTATACCAACTGACACTTTTTATCTGACAGCCATCATCTCGAGAAAGGCACTTTTTATCTGACAGCCATCAAACCCATACTACTAGTGCCGATTTAAGCTCTTTTCGAGCCCTGGGCGCAGAAAATCTACAGGCCTCATTTGCACTGGAGGATCGAAATTTATAACCAGAAAATCTGGTCAAATCCAGCTTATTCGAGCTCCTGGGCGCCCAATAGATAAACCGGCACTGCGGTGGTGGACGCCTGTGACTCTTCTTCCGTAGTCATGCGGGAACATCTTTAAGGTCAGATGGACATTAAAACAGAAAATTGTAGATGAAAGTCGGCCAAGAAATGAAAATTGCCGAAGACGAATTAAATAAGCAAATGAAGTTAGGACCAAGAAAAAATGAAAAATATTCTTTAAACAAAGTTTGAAAAAATTGATGAGGTAGAAATAAAAAGACAAAGAAAATAAATCACATTATTGCGAAAATTTTCTGGAAACCTTTCCAGCTTTTATTACTTCAAGGACAGAAAGCTTCGCTCATTTCGTTTCATGACCAAGCTCTCTAAAAATGTTGGACAGACTTCCTGGGTTGTATTCAAGACACAATTAGATGCTGCTTTGTAAGGTAATAGTTGGAATCAGTGTCAGTTTCCCCATTGGGGGCTCGGATAAGCTGAGCTTAAACACAGATTTTCCGGTTATAAATTTCGATTCTCCAGTGCCTAGGGGGCTCGTAAATCTTTTGCATCTAAGGCACGAAATGAGCATGAATCGGCACTGGTTGAGATAACAGGACAAAAACAATTCAATTTGTAGCAGTTCTTCGCGGTGACACAGCTGAGGTTTCAAAATAATCCCAGCTACTTGGATCAACGTCTTTGGCCGTGGTAGCCTAGTGGTCAAAGCCGTAGACTTTTGGTTGGCATGTCATGAGTTCGAGCCTAGTGCCTCTGAAGACCCGCTGAGTAGAGGAAGTCGCAGCACATTAAATCTGTCGAAGCTCAAAGTTCTCTTTGGATGGTGTAGAAGTTAGGACAAGGAGTTGCCAGAGCTCAGGTATCGTCCTCGTCACTTGATCAAGGTTCTAAATTGCGAGGTTCGTCTCCAATAGCCCTCGTGTAGCTTTATAGTGTGACTGTATGTAACTCTTAACTCTCTAAGATCAAAATCAGACTCCATCGAAAAAACCCTCAAATATCGCCGAAACAGCGTTATGCGGGATCTTGCTGTAATTTTAGTTGCTTTTCTTATGTGTCCCACGAAAATTCGAAATAAGTTCGATTGATCAACGTGACACGTTTGAATATTACATACTTCTTGTTAAAGATACTACCAGAGTGTTCGGCAAAGTAAAAAGCCCTTTAGCCTCACTATTTTAGTTTGTATTGCATTTGTATTAAGTATCAAAACATTACTGTTGTCTGTAATTTTGAATGAAACATTGTTTTTAAGGGCAAAATCATTCATATGGCTATTTAACGGTTTTTGAGAGGTTTTCTATTCAACATTAAATTGGGCAAAACTATATTTGGGTTAAACTCATTTAATTGTAAATGCATAATGAGCGCGATTTCTACTATAAGCGCATCTACAAATAGAGCATTTGTTTACCTGGCCTCTATGTGGGTGTTAGATTTCGTTCGTATTGAAAAGGAGCACACCTTGCAATTTTAAGAGTTTACGCTTTCTTTTGCCAGTTTATTGAAAAGCCGAACAGTTAGTAAGTCAATTTTGCGCCCAAAAAATATTATTTTTTTTTTTTACTTTGATGGTTTCTAAAACTTTCAACTCAGCTAGATCATTTTCCCTCCTGGATTGTCTTTTTTTTCTCATATAATAAAGGGGATGAAATATTTTCGATCCTCCTCTTTCAGGCTCGATAATCTAGCACCATGATTGAAAAAAAAAATTTTTTTTTTTTTATCCTACGCCCGTCTTCGGCATCTCTGCCATTAGGCGACGAGCAGCCCAATAAAATGATGACGAAGCATAAAAAGAATTAAAATTTGTGTCCGAAGAGTTGTCTACAAAATGCTTTAAAACAATAGGGCAGTGTTTGAGGTGGTCACTTTATCCATTTCACCCCGGTTGCACGGAGGGCAACAAGCAGAATCCTTTACTCCAATGCGATGTAAATGCCTTTGCAAGTAGTCATGTCCAGTAAGTAAACGAAAGCACACAACTCCAACAGATCGGGGAAGGGAACTCTACCACTTTGTTAAGCAAGATATTCCACCTTTTTACCTGCAGCTGCTTTACCATACAAGGAGGCTCTATTTATTTGCAGTTTACTGTAAATGATTCTTTTGATGTTATGCAGAGGCAAGGGAGAGTTAGGTTGGGACATGAGAAATCCCGCTTTAGCAAGCCTATCTGCTTTTTCATTTCCAGAAATGCTACAGTGGCTGGGAATCCACTAGAGGGCAATGCTTTCTCTAGACTTCCCAAATTCAGTTAATTTCATTCTACAAGAATTAACTATTGCGTTTTCATTATATCTTGAGATTATTAGAGCCAAAATGGCAGCTTGAGAATCAATAAAAAAACACAATATTATGTTCAGAACAGCTTTCCAATTTATCGATTGCAAAATGATTGAAAATATAGAAAATAGGATCGTGGGATAAAGCATCTTATAAAACTCTTAACTGCGTTTTCTTCTCAAACAAAGTGAAAAGTTTTGAATTCAAGTAATGAGTCTATTAATGGCTTAGCAATTTTTGAAAATGTTCTAATATATTTATGAAAGTACAAAACTAGACCAATAAAACTCTAGACCTGCTTACTGATTTTTAGTTCTGAGAAATTCTGTGCAGCTAATGTTTTAGATGGACTGTTAGTACTATAATGGTTGTGTTTTAAATAATTTCTTGAAACTAGACAAATACTGTATAGTTTATTTTTCAGCATATTATTCCATTCGCATGACAAGAAAGAGAGGGAGGAGTGCGGCTTTGTGTGTCTGCAAAGGCAACATATGTTGACACAGGCAAGAGGTGTGAAATTTTTCTCCTCTAACGCTAGTGATGATGTAAAACGTCATTAAGAAATGTAGAAACGAAATTTGGAGTTCACTCTAGTACCGTTCTTTATGACATGCCCTAAGAATTTTACTTTCCTTGAGATTTCTAAAATTCAGTTCAAGGCCAAAATTTAATGTAATCTCAAACACATCTTAATTGCCTCACTTTGTCATTAATACTCGGAATAATTAAATTGCTTGTTTAAATTACATTTATATCATCATTAAAAGTTCTCATAATACAAATTATTGGTAAATGTATCTTTGAAACACTGCTCGAAAATTAGATGAAGCATCTTAGAACAAAATTTTGAAATACTTTAATATATGAGACTTTATTTGAACCTTTTCAACCACTACATGTTTCTATTTTTTTATCAGCGAGTGTCCATGATCAATAATGGCTCTGTTTAGAATAACAATGGAGCTAAATAAAACATTAATAGTCTATGTTTTTGTTTATTAATTATTCAATTAAAAATACATAGAATTTTGAAAGTCAGTGTTGTGAAATTTTGGCTGTGTTTTTCTATGAACAGTACATTTCCATTTAGCAGTTTTGAATGTAATACTCGCATTAAACATTACCTTACCCGAGCTGGGCAAAATCGACTCAGTCTTTCATCCTTTCAGTTGGTCAATAAATGAGTAGCAAGCTTACTTGGGAACTAAACACTGGGGGTTTCGCATCTGACTGACCCCCTGAGTGGAACTTCTGCTCATACACCTCAGTGCCCAAGGTCATGAAAACTGAGATCAGCAAGGTTGACATTGACTCTACATGGGCTGTTGTGCCACTGAGTTTAGTTTAAATGTTATTGTTCAGATTCTTGATCAAGATATGTTAGATTGCCTTCGTCCGCACTAACGAATATACCCGTGAAGAGTTACCAAATGTTTTCTTTTTGTAATTCACTGACAATCCTTGCACACTGGCAATGTTTGGTTGTCCTTACTCTTTTAATTTGAATCACAATTTAAATTTCTGACTTTAACCATCTATAAAGATAAATTAATTTTGAAATTAATGGAAATCTTGCAACTAAGACTATCCCCATGTATGATTTTTTCCATCATTAACAACAAAAATGTTTAACGGTAAAGTATTTTAATTCAGTAAGCTTATAATGTGTATTGAAAAGATAATTTTCCTATTTTTATGATTTATGCACACACTTTCAAAATTTCTTTTGAAATATTCAAAGGCAGATTTTAAATAATATTGCAATTAAATTTTTTTTTTACTAACAATCAGGAAGATTTCTCACATTATGTTTACATTTAAATATTTTTGCTACACAGCAGCTAGAATTGATCTTGCATAAAAAATTTAAGTTTAACAGTAAAATATTTTTATTGTCATTCTACTTTAAAGTTTGCATGATGAAATTATTATGTCTTGTGCAATCATAATTGGAAAAAATCATTCTTTCATATAAATTTTTCAATTAACTTTTCTAAAGGTATTTATAAGTATGTTGAGTGTTTAATTTCATAAATATTCAATGAAAAATTACACAGTTCACATATTGAATGAAAATTTGTTAACTTCATTTAATTTCAAATATGTCACCTAATAATCACCAATTCATTGACATATCAAATTTATTAACAAAACCACTTGTTAACATTGCTCCAATATAACGATTTTGACATAGAAATCCAACATGCTATTTAATTCAGCTACACCCCCCCCCCCTTTTTTTATCAGAGATTTTTCTAAATCTGATACATTGTATTTTTCAGCATATTTGGACATACTAAACTCATTTAAATATGTTATATCAATTATTTTTCTGAAATATTGAAATAACATATTTAAAAAATTAAATCAATTATATGATTTGCTTTCTTTTTATTACAAGCATTTTAGTAACTTTTCTAATTATGAGTAAATCATTTACTTTTAACAATCATAACAGGCAAGGTTGTTTGGTTTAATTTAATCACGATTTTTCAATGTTTTAAAGCTAAGTTACTATATTTCAAATCATGTTATTCAAATAATTTAATTTTCATAAAATAAAAGGCAAAAAAAAAATATCTGTAATGTTTATTTATAGCTAATATTTATAAAGAAATATATTTATACTTAATTTTATAACAATTGGGTAGCACATTTTTTTTATCACTGCATCTTATAATAGAAAATATCAATCAGAAATATTTTCTTTTTTTATGATTTGATAGCCAGGTTTTACAACAGATAAACTAATATTGTGCTTCTTAGAAAAAGAAATCGTTAATTACATTTATCACACTTTTTGTATTAGTTCGACTATAGACATTATTCACAAAAGATGTAATTTTAAAGCATTTACTCTAGGTTTCTTTACAGCAAAGTTAAAAATTAAACTAAAAATAAAATTTCACTTTAGTTTTGTATTTTATTCACTAATTTCACATATATTGTTTTATTTCTCTAACAAAAATTCTTTCAAGTATGACAATAACATTTATTCAAAATGCAACACATAAATGTACAAGAATCAAAACTATATTTTTGCTTAACTTAACCAAATACATCTCATGTATTTTCAAAGATCTTGACTTCTTTTTGTTTCTAAATTTAACTTCATTTTTCTAAAGTCCTTTTGTGCTTCTCTTAACAATATGTTTGTTAATGATTGGTGACTGGGTTTGGATTTTACAGGCATAGGTGGATAAGGGTTACCTAAAAAAGAAGAAATGAAGCTAATGAAGAAAATATATCTATAAACATAGAACAAATTAAGGTTACATTATTTTCAACTAAATAAACATGAATGCAAAATATTCAAGATATACTTTATAACATAAAAAGTGGTGCCCCAAGGAGTTATCCAGTTGGAGCAAAAATTAGTAGATGTGATACAAAAGTATTGAAAATGAAATGCTAACAGTATTTATAGGAACTGAATATCTTATTCAGGAAATACAGATACAAGAGTAAAAATTATAATAAAAATGAATCATAATTGCATTGGCCAGCCTTCAGAATTGTTATCTAACTGGGCATTGACTGCTAGAGTTGGCAGATGTTCTTCTGCAGGAGATTGCTTGCCATAGATATTTCCAAATGGCAAGTTAAATTGGTGCAATTCAGAGACAGCCAGAGATGTTAATCAAAGGTCAGATATGCTGCTATATTGGGGAGATATCTTATGATTGCATTGTCTAGGGAAGTGCAGGAGAACCATGAAGACAACCTAAAGCATTGGTATAAGCTTGGGTATGCATTTCAACAGGCTAATGCTGATTGAAATGTATGCCCAACAGAAGACTCTTTGGCATACATTTAAAATAGAAAAGAATGAAAAATTTGACAAAAAGAGCAACATTACAGGGCATATATCCTTATCGATGCCATGTTATAAGTGTGTGAAATGATAACCATAGATCTACTATCAGATATGAAATGGTAGCCCAAACTGTAACTCTTGACTGTTAAGCTACGTGGCAGATGACAGTTGAGTATCCCACTGCTATCCTAGTCATCTACAGATGTCTTTTATTTAAAGAAGGATTCATTACTGAAAACAGTTATACTAGTCTGTGAGATTCCAGGTCGAATGCATCCTATATTATCACTACAGAGGGGGGGGGGTAGTTGCCACAATAGTTTCCGAGATCTCAACCTCTGTTCGCTGACTCACCCATGATGGTCATTGAAATCACTGCTGTCCTGTTTATAAGTCATATTGTTTAAAAGTTACATTAATACATGTGTCAAATAAACCCACCATCTCTATTAGAAACATTTGACTAATACTAACAAAAATGTTCCAGCAATCCTGAACAAAACAGGGAAGGTATATCAATAGCCCTAATTGACCCCCCAAAAAACTTCCTCTAAATATCATTCAGAAAATTTCCCCGCACTTTTCTTCTATGGAGAGATATGCAGCAGTCTTTCTCCTGTAATTTGATACTTGCCAACAGAGAAGGAAAGAGAAGAAAGAAGAAAAAAAACTGATAAACTGACAGGAGAGGGAATTCCTTTTCAGTTCAGTTGTCTAAGATCTAGAGATATATATCATATGCCCTCAAAAGCAACAACAGTAACTCTTTTATGCTTTTATCATTTTTAACCACTCCCAGTTTTTCCCATATGCTGTACAGGCAATGTGTTCGGATCACTACTGCTTTGCCCTTACAGCATACAGGCATTCTTGTTTTCTATATTGTTTGCTCTGTTTTGCCCATATCTATTCCATTTTTTTTAAAATTTCAAATTAGTTGTATAGATGGCAAGTTGTCCATTTTGAGAAATTAAGTACATGTAAAAAAAAAAAAAAAAAAAACTGTAAATTAATTGTACTTTATTCTTATTGACAGCCCTAAGTGCAACTTCCCTGTTAGACATTGAAGTAGGAAAAAAGACAACTTACACGGAAAACACTCATTTTCATTAAATTTAAAAATTATCCTAAAAACTGAAAAATATTAAAAATGCAATAAAAAAACACAATTTTTTTTTGAATTCTTGAAAAAATGAAACTGTTAAGGGGTAAATACAAAGTATTTCTGTAAATCACACTAGCTAACTATATTAAGTAATTAATAATATAGAAACTAATAGCTAAATTATTTTCAACATTACAGCAAAAGCTTAAAATAAATCAAACTAAAAATCTGCACAATTTTTAAAAAATTAACTAACACTGATCGTTTAAAAAAATGCTGCATAGTTAAAAAAACAACTTACCTTTCAATTCTAAAACACATTCTTGCAAAAACCAAGCTCTTTTTAATTCAGCTGCTAAGTGACACTTAGCTGGAATTAAATACATCTCAGTATATGAAGTCCGGTAGTCTTTATAACGAGGAACCAAAACTTTAAACAATTTATGGATCATTTGTTTATCCTAAATATTAATACAGAAAATTTGAAATGATTATTTTAAAAAATATAACAATGTTTAAAATTTTACTTAAAGAAATTTAACATGTTACAAATTTTAATTTTGTGACTTTTTTTTTCTTTCTTTTAGATACAAAATGGATCCCAAAATTAAAATACTTAAATAAAAAAAATCTAAATGACCACATAGATTAGAGATATGTTATATAATTGAAAAGAGTATAATAAAAATTGTAAAAACCATTTATATTAACATGTATATTTAATTAAATTCTGTATAACGGAGGAGAGAGTGCCTGAAAAGTGTAGATTGTTCCCTTTTTTATTTTTATAAAAACTGTTTTTAATCTGTTCTATTGAAACTCATTCTGTGTACTGAAGAAACCGATTGTATATAATTTGATTTTTTAAATGAACTTGCATAATTTACACTAACATAAATAAGAACATGTTTAAAAATTATTTTGTCAGTTTTGCAAGCCAACGAAGACAAATTATTTTAGAAAAAAATTAAATCATACCCAGTATGTAATCTATTATAAAACATTTTACTATGCTTATATTGTTCTGAATGTCCTTGTTAGTTTAATGCACTTAAAGAGGTCAGGCAGTTATGTTGAAGCATACATGTAGTTTTGTGTCCTTAAATTGTTATAATTTAAATATATTAATTTACATTTCATTTAAAACAATAATTAAACTATCTATGCACATAATTTATGGCATTTTAATATTTAAAATGTTACTTTAATAAAGCTTTATTTTCAACTTTGGATAGTATGATTTTTTTATCCAAGTACAAAAAAAAATCATAGCATTACTACATGTGGGAAATACTATATTTTCGAAAACTATATATCCTACTTTTGTTTATTTACTATTATTTCTGTTAAATATTTCACAAAAAATCAATCAAATGTATCAATACTAAGATGAAGAAAAAGAGCAGATGAATAAATTATAATGAGCAAGTAACAGAAAAACTGATTATAAAGACAAAAAAAAAAAAAAAAAAAATACATGAGCTCTTAGACAAAGGAAACAATGATTTCCAATTGTTAAAATAGGAAGTTTGTTTTCAGGCCAAGGTGGTTAATATTAACTCAATTATAAAACCTGTATGGTAATGTGTCATCTAATATGACTTAATTTTCTAATGGTATTCTTAGACTCTGTATGATTCTGTTCTTGATATGAAGCATTCTACATATGTTCACACATGATTCTGAAAATTCTAGATTAATACCTTCATTTATTTATTTCAATCAAATGTCTTTATAATTAATAGTAATCATTATTAATAAAAATAATAAAACAGTACAATATATTAAAATGCACAGTAAATATTTTATTCACTATGGAACATATATATAAAAAAAGAGTTGCTATACGTCCCTAATTATGCAAGATATTTTTATAAGTCTATTTTACTTCTATAAAGCAATAAAACTCATCAGAGTTGAAATAAGATAAAATATGTTTAGCTTATTACAGTAGGTGATAAATTTCAAAACTGTCCTGAAAATGAAATTCAACTCTTCGCAAGACACTTTTTAAAGTGAATAAAATTAAAGTTATTTTCTTTCTAGTAAAAATAAAAATAATAAATAAAATCATACTTCTAAAAAAAAGTTAGCCAAATCCATAGTAGGTGGATGTTGATCTCCATGCCTGACTGCTTCTGTTATTAACTATAAAAATAGAAACATTGGAATAAACAAACAATATATTATAATAACGACACAAATAATCATGCACTAACAAATTAAAAGAAAAACTTTTTCAAACAGTAAATAATGTTTTGCGATCTATGGATAACAATTTTGCTTTATACATCCAAATTTTCATTTTAATAGCTCACAATGATTTGAAATCTAAAGAAATTATTCAAAAAATAAACTATTTCTAATATAAACATTTTGGGATTTTTATTGAGATGTGCTTTTAATAATTTATTAAGAGTTTTATCAATTCATGAGATCATTACATACATTGTAGAACTTCTGTAATATAACTTAATGAAAAATTGATAGGCAATTTTTTGACTATGGACAAAACATTTTAAGAGATATATTTAGAGTTTTTATAATACCATATCATTATTGCTTTTAAAAAATAGATATTTTCAATTTTAATATGCATAATGTACACAAATTATTATACATAAATTGTTTGTTAAATTAAAAATAAATATTATGGATTCCATTAGAGCAAGTGGAATAAAAAAATAACTAATAAATGATAAACAAAAAATTTTATTCATAAAAACATGGCATGCAGTTTTTAAAGATCCACATCAATAATAAAATGTCCTTTTTATAATGTAGATTAATTACATATGGGGTCTCAGGGGTGTTAATTTTGTCTTGAGAGGTGAAAATATAAACAATTTTCTAATAGATATAAATCTTTGAAATTAAATAATTCTATAACTTTTATACATTATTTATAAAGAAATGAGGTTTGAAAAAGTGCAAAATGTTTAAAATATTATCATAATTTTACAAAATAAAAGCATATGGAAATAAGAAATATTTCTGTAATAAATATTAAGTAAATTTTATGGTGTGCATGCTATTTTCTAAAATAGTAGCCCTTGATGGACAAAACTTTATAGAATCATAAAATGTATCAGAACCCAAACCTAAACCCTGTTTAAACCCAAACCTAAATTTAGAATTATATATTTTTTCCATTTTAAAATATTTGAAAAATATTAAAATTTTAAAAATGTAATTTTTTTATTTTTAAAAAATACAATTTATTTTATTTAAAAAAATGGTTACAGTTTAATAAGGATATATATTTCACTTTATAAATCAACTTATTGCTAGTAATTAGAGCTACTATTTTAGAAAATACCATGCACAACGCGTACAAATTAATATTTCTAATATTCATATGCTTATAATTTTTAAAATTATGATTATATTCTAAGCATTTAACACTTTTTTGAAGCCTCATTCTTTAATAAATAATTTATAAAAGAATCCAATTGTTTAATTTTAACCTCAAAGAATTTCATCTAATCGAAAATTATTCATATTTTCAGCTCTCAAAACAAAATTAACATCCCTGAGATCCTATAATGGTTATCTTAAACTAGAATGTGAATGTGCACTATCCAAAAGAATTTATATTTGATTTTGAAGTCAAAGAAAAATTTATTTCAAAAAAGAATACTTGAGTGTTATAACAAGCCTTGTGACACAAAAGTCAAGCATGCTGAAGGCATTAATCTAATAAACACACATCAAATAATCAACAAAAATTGATCATCCTTTTCCAGAATCCAAGAACAATATAGCTGTTTTGCTGTTAATTAATTTTATTTTATTAAAATTCAATTTTTCAAAAACTGTTTTTAAAAGTATATCATGTTTTTCAACATATTTTCTTGATTTTTTTTCATTCTTTTTTTTCTGATACCTTTTATAGATTGCTGTTTAATATTTCATCAATGAGACCACTGCTTTTCTAAGGTGTAACAGCACAATCACTGGTAGTATCCAATGAGATATTTACATTACAAACATAATGTTGGAACAGAATTTGGCATATTTTTTTATGAGTTCCTGAAAATTAGGCTTCATGGTTCATATAACAAATACCTATGTGAACAGTCAGTTAAAGTTAATATACAAAAAGCTAAGCAATGCATAAATCTACCATAAATATATTTGTTTTTAGGCAATTACCATATTATTAAAATTATGATTATATTAACCAAAACATACTGCAAACTATTACTAAGTTTAATAAAAAATTTCTTTTCCAATAAGCTTTTAAACTTCCATCGAAAAAGTCTGCATACACACAGATAACAATTGGAAAAATTTGCATATTGTCAGTTGTATTTCTGGTTGAAAAAGTCACAACTAAGTTCATCATAAAGACAGTTGATTTTATTTGATATTTTAATAAATGTTAAGTTATTAAATGTAACTAAGATGGTAGTTTGATATCCTGGGTCTACGTGCCAAGTTGTTGTTTATATTCACCAAGATGGAGGATAACAATACAATATGGTTACCTTGATATTTTTAACATCTGGCAATGTGGTTGCCATGGGGATAACGCATATCACAGTTAATTTTTATTGGTTTTTTTCCCTGTGGGGGTAACTCTATTAATTTCAGACGATTATAAATAGATTTCTTTAAAAATTTAATCGCTTTAAATTGCATTTGTTCTTAAAGCCATCTACTATAGTTTTCTGTTGTATTTTGTGCTATTTTCAAATATGGATATTTCTAATATCATGGGAGAGTACCACACAGGATATTTTTTAAAAAAAGATGAGTTCTGTGTTTTTAATTATTACTATAAATCGTACATTTACACTTTACTTTTTAAAAATGCTTTTTTGAATGTTCCTTGTTCAATGAAAGAACTTGCAATTTTTAGAAAATCACAAATTTTCGGCATTTTTAATTGATATTCATTATTAATTTTAACATATATTATGTGATTATTTTATTTATATATTTTAAAATACAATTGTTATATGTTATATTCAAACAATATTCTTTATTTATGATGATAATTTTTTTTGTATTTTTATACATATTATGTTAATTATTTATATTTATTATGATGTAAGTGATTTGTAATTATTATGTTAGTTATTTATAATTTTTTGTATTAGTTATTTATAATTACTTTTTGTTATTTATTTATAATTATTACGTTATATGAGTATTTTTATAATTATTTTATTACAATATGATTATTATTCTTTTTTAAATAGTTACTATAAAGCAACATTACATGATTATTATATATAATAATTATTATAAAATTTTATTATAAGATTATTATATACTGAATAATATTACTATTAGTAAATAACATTTGTTTTAATGTTATATTGATATTCATTATTTATTGATCTTGATTATTCTCAATCTCTTCCTAAATTTTTCATTTGAAATAGATTTTATTGCATTTCAAAACAGTTCTTTAAAATTATTTTTCTGATGATTTCTTGCCCCTAGGCCGCCATCTTAGATTCCATTCCATCGACATGGGCTGCTTGGCGTGATTCCTTTATCGCGCCAAGCAGTGCTTGGCCACGTAGACCCATGGTATCAAATTAGTTCCGTAATTAACATCATATCCTGAAAAAAGGAAAATAAATACATCTACCTATAAAATGTTTGATAATAAAGTTAAAAGAAACGAAGGAAAATCTCATTGTCAAATTGGTAAAATTGTTGACAAGCCTCATTCTAGTATTCATTGCATAATAAATAACTTGATATTTATGTATTAGTGTCACCGCAACAAAATTTGCATTATGCAAATTGGGTTATGATACCAAAACAACAAAAAGTTTCTTACATATTTTATTTCAAAAAGAAACAGTCCAATTTTGGTAGAAAATGGTATGATTTGGCATGAATGGTACAAATTTGGCTGCAGTTACATTGATACATAAGTACATTTGTGGTGCATGCCACTCTCACCTGCACCAGCAACTTGGTGAGATGGAAAATCTTATGCTTGGCAACCATATGCCCAATGAATATAAATTCATTCACTCAAAGCTTGTTAAGAACTTCTCACTACTAATGTTCGGTCAACTAACGAACATCGCTGTTTTAAGTTTAGTTTTGTTAATAATGTTGCATAAATAAAAATTATGTTTTAGTAAATACTCGTCTAACAGTCATTTACATTGGTGATCCAGATGTGATTTTCTGCAGAAAATGCACAGTTCTTCCATAACTATCGATAACTTTATACAAGAAGTCTTAGGGTAAGACAGAAATGTTGATTATCTACGAAATTATCTGTTAGAGAAGAAATAAAAATAATTAAAAGAATCAAAGTTAATCCTAAACTTACTGCTTTTAATATAGTGGCAAATCTGAATGCAAAACACAATAAAAGAGTTTGCTCAGAAACTGTGAAATGTGCTTAGAAATGCTAGTTATCATGGGAAAATAGCCAGAGTAAAACTATACATATCAAAGATTAAGCAGAAAAAGTAATTGAATTTGCAAGAAGTCATTTAAATAAATCTAAATTCTAGAACAAAATAATCTACTTAGATGAAAGCAAATTCAGCATTTTCCAGTCAAATGGTCAATTTATAAATTGGAGAAAACTGAATATGGAATTAGATGTGAAAAATCTGAGTTCAACTGTTAAGCATAGAGGAGGTGTTGTCATGGTCAGCGGGTGTTTGTTCTCCAATGGTGTCGGAAAATTACATATCATAGGCAGAATAATAGATAGATTTGTTTATTTGGAAATATTAGAGAAAAATTTAAAAGCAGCTGCAAAAAGATTTCAATTTTCAACAGGATAATTATCCTAAGCATACAGATGGGATAATTATAGAAAATATGCTGTATCGTGTTTCTAGATGGCTACAGATAACCATCTCAATCCCTAGACCTTTATCCAATAGAACATCTCTCAAAAGAAAACATTATGCATAAATTAGTCCATTCAACACTTAAAAGCATGTTAATTCCATGCATAAAATATTTCAGGTTAATTAAACACAAAGGATACCTTACTTTGTATTAAATAATTGCTATAAGACAATGAGCATATAAATTGTACACATGTATGCAAACATTTCTGATTAAATGTCTTTGCTTTTGTTTCTTTTCAAGTTTGGTGTAACAAGTTGTTACTGTAAGTTTGAGAATATCAAGTATATGAATCGAAAGAAGCCCGGAAAGATGCAAATAAAAGGCTTAAAAAACTAAAAAAAACATGTTTTCTTACTTTCAAACATTTTTTTTAAATATTTAGTCGCTATACGCAGACTTTGTTAAAGCAACTGATTACAAAATGTATAAATAACATAGTTATTCCCTAACTTTAACGTGAAAAAAACGCACTAAAAGGTTTGTTGTTTACACAGGGAAAAAAATTAATGAAGGGAAAAAATTAACATGTTTTACCCGTTCTGCATAACCACGAGCTTCATCACAACGCGGTAAGAAAAGTTCTATTCTTTCATATTTGAACAAAGCAGAAAGAGTTTTCTTCATTTTATTTATTCTGCCGACTGGCCCATCTGCATTCCGAAGATTTCTGTGACGTTTATCGACATTAATTTTCATTTTTGGAACTAATTTTGATATTTCTACTGGTCCTTTAATGAGTTTTTCCATGATGATTATACAAAAGTTATATAAAAACTAAGTTTACAAACAAATACAATTTCAAACTTTCAAGAAGAGAGTGAAAGTGCTTATCAAGTGCACAAGAGATAAAAGTTTAATAGGCGTATCAGCTAGAACTTTGTTTTTCATTATTGTCTCAAGATATTTAAAGAAAAAAAAAACAATTGTATAAAAATGTATACTTATTTCGAAGTAAGATTGAGTCAAACATTTTATTTCCAGGCAATACATATCTTTTCCTTCCTTACAACATATTGTTGCGCGACGGATCATCTTTAAAATAAAGATCCACGCAATTAACAAGCCCGGTTTTTTTTGGAGTAAGTAGTAATTTATTCTACAGTTACGACAACAGTAACAACAGATTTGATAAACAGGAAAAAATTAACACACGTATGCAAACCAGTTGCATAACGTACACCCCCGCACTGCGGGGGGGGGGAGGTTTCTAGGGGGCCCAAAAAGCTTGACTGACGCCATAGACCGAGATTTTCCCAAAATTCGCTTTGCATTTTTTAAAATCGAATTTTTAAGAGATTTTCCAAGTGGCGATCTAAAGTCATTCACTTATTAGATATCTTTGATCCAATAACCAAATCAAAAAAACATTTTTTTTTATTAGTTGTAATCCCCGTGACGAGAGAGATACTTTTCTTCAGCCGATTTTCTTTTTAAACCTAAATTACTGACAAATAAAACAAAAATCAGACAGAATCGGATAAAATGCTAGGAGGATATAAAGATTCACCCCTGCTATTATTACAATATACTTTACATTAGCTGTAGGGAGGGGGAAAAAAGATATGATTTAGTTTTCACGAAGCAACAAATCGTTGTCTTTAGTCCCCCCCCCCAGGGCCGGCTCTTGCAATTTTGTCGCCCCAGACAGAAATGAAAAATGCCGCCCCTCTCCTCAAAGTAAAAAGAAAAAACTATTATTAAAAAAGATACAAATTGTTCATAAATGCACACCTATAAAACTTGAATATTCCTTGCGAAGAAAAAGGGAGCTAATATACATATATTAAAAACTAAAACATAAAAAATAACCACTGTTTTTTTTCTGACTTTTAATTCTGAAAACTTTCTGATCAATTTTTTCAGCTATTTCATGTTCGATAGCCAATGTAGCTAAGCCATTTAATCTATCATTAGAATTTGTGAACTGTAAGGAATTTTTTATTAATTTTAATTTTGAGAAACTAATATCTACACTTGTCAAACTTATTAGCAAAGAAAGTAAAGTAAATGCAATAGCAAGATTTGGAGCAAATTCTAAAACAGAAATTAATTTTAAAACTTCAACTGGGCTTTTTTTTTGCCTGCTAAGCTGAAACTGACATTATCTCATCTGCTCAATCAAGCGCGTCTACATCCAATGATTCTCCATCGCTCAACATCATTTCTAAATTTTTACTGTTTAATTAATTAAAGTTTTGAGGGTATATTTTAAATCATATATATTGTACACACAAAAATTGAAAACAATTACTGTCAGTACTCATTAAATTGAATCTGCATTCCAAGGAATTAACTGCTCCGTCCAATGTAAAAAAAAATAAACTCTATCTTGAATTTTAATTTAGGATATTCCATCGGATCATTTTGTGCTTCATAATTAAAATTCACATTTTTCCGTCGAACTCTGTTACGTGTCTGAGTAACCTCAAAGTTAGCAGAGATATCAATCTCGACGGCCAGTTCTTTTGTATCACAGTGCATTTTATCAAGTCAACAAACACCCTTAAAAAAATCTTTACAATTTCTTGAGAGTTCCATAGTAGATGGTAGATCGTAATATTTTGTTTGCAATAGCTTGCTTATTGGATTTTAATGCAATTAAAGATTTTATACCAAATAATGAGGGCCATAGGAACTTGAATTGTTAAGTAGATTTTAATAATCCAGAAGCCTCATCTCTTATAGAGTTGTCAATTTTTAGCATTATTATAAAATCTAAGCATCATAAAAACCTCCCAATTGATAACTTAAGGACTTAATAGCCTCTATTCAGCTTTCCCAGCTATTAACACTAAGTGACTTTAAAGTTTTATGCCCTTTATACATTTTAATAACTTAACCTAACGAAAAGTTGATGAAAAAAATAAATTTTTTGAACTATATTTAAAAAAGTAGGCTTCTAAGGATGCTTTTGCCATGTCCTTAACGACCAAATTTAAAGAGTGGTTACTACAGGGCTCATAGATTGTTCGCGGATTTAACGTTCTTATTTTAAATTGAGCTCCTGATTTCTCGCCTTTCATATTCACTCCATTATTGTAGGCCTGCCCCCGCATATCTAGCAAATTTAGCCCGATTTTTTTTAAAGTTTCTCTATTATTAAATTTGAAAGTTCTCTTCCAGTTAATCTTTCAACTGGAAGGAAACCAAAAAAAACTTGCATTAGTTTTAACGATAACTTCGTTAGGATTAGATTTCTCAATACATGCATACCTTACCATAAATGTCATTTGTTCGATCTCATCAGGGGCGCAATCTAAAATTATCGAATAATATTTAGCTTGTTTAATTTTATGAACAATGTATAATTTAATATTCTCATAATAAAAGAGAAATTGTCTCGTTCTAAATATTTTTCCCTAGATAGTATACTTTAACTTCTTCCAAATTTTCCATAACAAAAATAAAATATTTTTAAAATTTGATCCAAATGCCGCCCCGGACATGGGTCCGGTTTGTCCAGCCCTAGAGCCCCCCCCCTTGCCCCCCCATGTATTTCATTTTCATTTAGCGAAGTCGTAAATAACGTACATTTGTTATTCTTTTTTCAAGTAAAATAATATTACGATACTTGGAAAAGCACAGGAAGGATTTTAAATGAAATTTGATCCAGATTTATGAGTATTCAATCAAATGAAGCATAATGAGAGAAGAAAGCATAATAGAATGTATTAGTTTTTTATTTCTTTTTTCATGGAATCATTTTTGCATCATACAAAGAACTCTCCTTTTTAAAAGTTGCAGTACTTATACTAGAATATAATCAAACTTTAGATCAAGCTCATCTCAAGATGCAGAAACCAAGAATAAGGTAAGTGATACTTTTTTTCTTTCGTAAGAATTTCACATCGAAACATTATTTTACAGTGTTCGCCGTTTAGAGTGTTTTAGTGTTCGTTTTTATTAAAGTTACAGGTTATCTGTCGTTAGATTTCCCATTTTAATGAATATTATAAATACTCTCTAATGTTATACATTATTTACTTCGCTTACTCAGACTCCGGTTGATTTTGAATAAGTTTAATATTAAATATTTTTAAGTGATGTGTAAGGGTAAATTATGTTATGGTTTGGCAATCCTTTGTATATATACATATGTATATACACTTGCTTGAAAAAATTGCGTTCACCCATAACAAATCATACAGAAAAGGTAAAATTTAATAGAAATATAATTTTTTTTAACAATACTTCCTGAATTTGTGTACTATTATTTAAATATTGAGCATGCAAGAATTCGTTAATTTTGAATTAAAACTACGTAAGATAACGGGAGTTTTGTAGCAAAGTTTTCATATAAATCGTAGGGAGAAAAAGTGTGCGTTCACTATTTGAAATATTCTTGATTCTTGAAATTTTTATCAACAGGTATTATAGGTTAACCGAGTTTTTGCACTCCGTTATCAAGTAAAATAGCTTAAGAAAGTTGTGGCGCAATAATTTTAACGTTTTTGTGAGATACGAAGTAATTCAAGGATATGAAAAATAAAAGGAAGAAAATTAGTATCATTGAGCGTAAAATCATTGTAAAAATATCGAAAGACGGAAAAAGCCGTCGAGATATTGCCTGATCCATTGAATGGCAGTACTTATCTATACAGCGTGTTATTAATATCTTTAAATGTACAGGAGTTTACAAATCCAAACCTCGTTCAGGTCGTCCATCTAAACTCACAATCAGAGGAAAACCAAGTATGATTTCCTTGGTGAAGAAAAATCCACTTTTAAATGCAACTCAAATAGAAACTGACATTCACGAGAAGTTTAAGAAAAACTTTTGTGCGGATACTGCAAGAAAAATCTCGAAAAAGGCCGGATACCGTAGTCGACTGTCTTGCAGAAAGTCTTATATTTCAATGACCAACCGGCTGAAGCGGATAGCTTTTGCAAAAAAGCATATTCATAAGCCTCCGGAGTTCTGGAGGACTGTGATATTCTCCGATAAGGGCAAATTTTGCCTTTTTGGTATAAAAGGTCGTAAATTGGTATAGAGACAACTTTGCACAAAGCGCTTCAAAAAGTCCATTTAGAACCAACGGCAAAGCACGGCCGCTGTGGTGTTATGGTGTGGGGGCATGGTGAGCAATGGTTTTGGAAAGTTGGAATATATCGAATCAATTATGAACAAATAGGATTATCTCGATGTCTTAAAAATAATTTGAAGGAAAATGCCACCAAACACGGCCTAGGATTTTCGTTTCGTTTCCAACACGACAACGATCCTAAGCATGCCTCTGAGATTGTGAAGCTTTAGCTCCTGTATAATGTCCCAAATCAACTACACTCGCCTCCGCAGTCATCTGGTCTGAATCCTATAAAACATCTATGGGATTTTCTGGAGCGTAGGATTCGTCAACACAATATATCTAGCAAGGATACGTTGTAGAGTGATTTTAAGGACGAATGAGAGCCCTGAAGAAACCACCAGACTTGTTAATTCAATGCCGAAACGACTTCAGGATGTTTTCAAAAGACGGAGTTATCCAACCAGCTATTAAGTAGCCTATTATCCTTTTTAAATAATTTTTGTAGTTACTACTAAAACTGTGAACGCAGAATTTTTCTACTTGATTTTTGTTGTTATCGCTAGAAAGCAAACTATGAAAACAAACCGAGTTTACTTTTGTTGCTCTCAATACTTAGAATAAACTAAATAAAATATAATTTTTAAAAAATTTTCAAAAATTCCGGTTTAAAATTTTTTTTTATGTAAGTAGTAGTAGGTGAACGCAGACTTTCACTGGCAAGTGTATATACATATACAGTAGCGCACACAGGAATTTTTCAAAGGGGAGGGATGTCCAAGGCCGAAAGTCCACTGTTCTCTTACCATGCTTTAATACGCCGCCCAACATATTCACATATTCTTTTAATTTGTCGATTTTCGGGAACAGAAAACAGTAAAAAATTAATTACAAATCCATAGTCACATTATTACTCTAGGTTAATGCAACGCAAATCTCTGACTGTCCAGCTTTGACTCCACTTTGTTTCCTTATATCCTCTGAATGGGGACGGATAAATTTTTTTTAAAGCTCTTAAAACTTTATCTGCGAATAATCTATCTGAGTACTTTGCATTTTTTAGATGCACTTAACAAACAAGGTTCCCTTTTTAGCATTTACAAATATTGTGAAAGAGTAAGCTCCCCTTGACCCACAATAAACTTTCCGGCCAAAATCCCTTCTTTATGTTGTTGTGGTTTAATGTACATCGAGTACATTATTTTGAATAAAATATTGGATAATTTATAAACTATGTTTAAAGAAAGGTCTATACGTAAAGTGTTAAAAGCACACCTTCAAAATGGAAAACAAATTTATCATTAGCTGTTACTCGCACGCTTCGCGGGAAATTTCAAATGCTGTATAACTATATACACTCAAGAACCAAAGCATTATTACCACCCCTACATTTTGCAATGAACTCGTCTGGATGACGTGAAAGACACGTGATCAGGTGGAAGTGGTATTTAACTGCTGATGGAGAGTTGGAAGAATCATTCTTTCACTTACTTCTGTGTGTGATAGGAAAGGCTGCGGATCTAAGCGACTTTGATAGAGGGCAGATTGTAATGGCTCGAAAGCTCGGAGCAAGTATTTCCGAAACTGCACGGCTCGTGGGTTGTTCCCGATCTACAGTTGTTAGTACTTATGCAAAGTGGATGAATGACGGTGAAACCAGCAGTAGATGACATGGTGTTTGACTTCCACACGCTATCAAAGAAAAAGATCGTCGGAGACTGTCTCCCATGGTGAAGCAAAATTGGAGCCAGACACTGGCTCAGCTGACATCCCAATACAATGCAGGGCCAAGTAGAATAGTATCGGAGCACACTGTTCAGCGGACACTGTTGGATATGGGGCTACGCAGCAAACGTCCCCCTCGTGTGCATTTGCTGATCAAGCGTCATCGCCAACTGCACCTGCGCTGGGCCCGGGAACATCGCGACTGGTCCATGGATCAGTGGGAGTGAGTTACATGGTCAGACGAATCATGGTTTGTCATTCATCACGCCTATGGCCATGTCAGGATACGCCATCTTACAGGCGAACAGTTGCTCCCTCAATGTACAGTAGATCATGCACAGGCCGGTGGTGGCTGTATTATGCTTTGGGGAACGTTCTCTTGGGCGTCTCTGGGACCCGTGGTTATGGTAGAGCAGACCATGAAAGCTACAGGGTATCTGAACATCACTGTGGACCAGTTGCACCTTTACATGGCCTCTGTTTTTTCAGCTGGAAATGGAATGTTCCAACAGGACAACTCCCCGTGTCACAAGGCTAAAATTGTGTTTGAGGGGTTCCAGGAACATGATGCTGAATTCCAGTTAATGTCCTGGCCGCCTAACGCATCGCATCTGAATCTGATAGAACACATTTGGGATGTCATGGAACGGCAGCTCAGAGTTCAAAGACCACCAATTCGCAATATCTCGGATTTGCGTGACCGTTGCTTAAACATCTGGTACAATCTGTCTCCGACCATCTACCAAGGACTTGTGGCATCCATGCCAAGGTGGGTTGAAGCTGTGTTCCGCGCCAAAGGTGGGCCAACTCGTTATTGACAGGTGGTCATAATGTTTTGGCTCTTGAGTGTATTGTTTTTAAGTTTTGATATCTAAGTTCTAACATTAAGCTTTCAATTGCATTCAAAAACGTTGTAACCACTGGCGTAGCTAGTCCTGTGGGGAACCTGTATCAAAATTTCTTGTGGGGCCCTTTTTCGGGGTCCCTTACGATTTTTTTTCTCACACATTTTGGAGCCCCTGTAGCATGGGAGTCCCGTGTCTTTGATACGGTGGTAGCTACGCCTCTAATGATAACCCTCTCAACTTGATTTGAAAAGGGCGGGATTTAAATTTCTAAGACGAAAATATATATGTATCTTTTACGCCAGCGTACCCCCAGCGTACCAGTCGATTTCCGCAAAACCCATTATTTAGAGGATTACTACTCAATAAAAGAAGAATGTTTGTCGAATTTCAAATGTGTAGGTCTAATCGTTCAAAAATGTCAATTTTTTTTCTCTATAACGCCTCTATAACGATTTATCATTCTTATCGGATCTTTACTCAACAAAAGAGGTATCCGCCAAATATTATGTCCTTAGGTCTCATAGCACAAAAATGGAAAAAGTTTACATCTGAAACGCCCTCTAACAATCCACAACCCTCTTTAGGCGATATTTACCGTTTTTATCGGATCTCTACTCAACAAAAGAGCTATTTGTCAAATTTCAAGTCTGAAAGTCTAATAGTTCAAAAACAAGAATTTTTGTCAATAACAACCCTACAGGGTTACCCTACAACTCCTTCTTGGAGATCAACTTTCACAAAACCCGTTCTTAGTGGTTATTTACTCAACAAAAGTAATATTTCTGCCAAATTTCAAGTCTGTAGATCTAATAGCTTCGGAGATCTCGTGATGAGTGAACGAATGTGATTTTTCTTATGTATTTCTTGATATAAGGATTCTGAATTATATTCCTTTATACAGTATTTCGAAAATTTATATTAAATTGTGAAATAATTTTAAATTTTCTTAAAACTAGTGTTTTTGGTAAACGATTTTTTTCTCTTTAGAAATTTAGCGTATTTCTATGAATAATAAAGGATTTGCTCTTTCTAGTCAATTAAAGTTTAGACAACTTGTCAATTAAAAACTTTCATATATAAAAACTGTACTATTTTTTAAAATTTATATGTTTTGTTTATTTCCACTGTCTAATATTTTTACAATGTAAATTTAAGCTAGGTGATTATTATAAGAGCTTAGTTTGAAGTGCGTAACTGTTTAATAAAGGTCTGTGTGAAATATTTTTAAAAAATAAAATCCTCACTTTGGTGTGGAAGTTAGAAAAGGGAGGTTCCAGAGCTCAGGTGATGTCCTCATCACTTCACCTTGGTTTAAAATTAAGAGGTTCGTCGCTAAAAGCCCTTGTTTCGCTGATTAGTGTGACGTTAATGTTCACTCCCTCAACAGGCTAACGCATTTATAATAACACACATAGCAAAAGGAGATTTTAATTTTTCAAGTTTATCTGTTTTTATTGACAGTATTGCAAAGTTCGATAACCGATATATCTTATGAAAATGTAAGATAATTTTTAGCTTATATAAACTTGTGTGTGTGTTGCACACACTTATGATCGGAAGGATAAAAAATAACAGGCATCCTGTTATAACATCCAGGAAACTGGAAAAATTATATATAAATCAAAACAATTATATAAATTTTTAAAACAAAATTAAACAAAGTTAAGTGCGTACATTTATTTTGAATATTCCACAATTAGGTAAATACGGTGTCTAAGCAAAAATGATATCTAAAATTTATCAAGGGTTAGGCTACCGATTTTTTGATACTTGAAAAATGTTGAAATAATTTAAAAACATACACTCATGTCCACAATTAATGTCACAAATATGTTTTTGTCATAATTTTTAATCACCTAAAGAAAAACTTTTAGAATTTGTATTTTATGTATTATGAAAACCAGCAGTACAATATAAACCGTTTAAGCATATAAGTTTTTTTCATGCAGTTTTGTGAATATTGCACTAAAACAAACAAATTAGCCTGTTAGCAATGAGGATGACTTTTCATAACCGTTTAGATCAGGGGTCTCCAAACTACGGTCCGAGGGCCACATCCGGCCCGCGGAGAGCTAGCATACTTGAAAACTCCTTTTAGAGAGGACATATTTTTTATAGCAAATTAAATTTAGTTTACTGAAGTATTCTAATTTTATGTTGAATAATTATTAATATGACATCTACATTGATATGGTCATGGGCTAACTACTCATAACATTGTTGTAGGCTTATTGTTATTGTTTTTGTGATAAGTTGGATAAAGAAACACAGAATTGTAATGAGTAAAGACATGTATAATATGCAGAAAATTTAACTTCAGTATATAATAACTAACAAATTATTGAAATGAATCCAACTAACATTTTATACATCTATACAAATAAATAAAATTGAAGTGTCTGTTTGTAATTTCAAATTAGCAGCTTTTTACTTAATGCACTAAAAGTATATACGGTACTCATAACAAAAAACCAATTTTTAAATTTTTTGTCTGTCTGTCTGTCTTTCTATCTGTCTGTCTGTCTGTCTGTCTGTTCCGGCTAATCTCGGAAACGGCTGGTGCGATTTTAAAAATTCTTTCACTAATGGAAAGCTACATTAACGGGGAGTAACATAGGCTATATTTTATTCCCGTATTCTTACGGGAACGGAAACTATACGGGTGAACGTGAAACTGAATGCCAAGATGAACGCCAAATTGAACGCCAAGCTGAGCTAATGAAGTCGTTGTTTTGGTTACTGGCGACCGATGCTCTTCATGAGACATAACAGTGTTACGCGCACATCATAATTCACTGACACGTGCCATAATTTTTTTTTTATGATAGTTATCTCACTGTTCAGTTAAGTAGAGCATCGGCTGTTTCGGATGCACTTTTAAAAATAATAAATCAAGGCTTCATAAGCAAAAAGCAATGCAAGAAACAATAAATTGATAAGTTTTAATCCTTTCTCTTTTTTTTATTTACATTTTTAGTCACATTTAAACAATAGTTATTATTTGCTTAATATTTATATTGTAATCGAAGAATAATAATTTTTAAGGTATCTTTCATTTTTCTACCTCTCTGTTTTTCTTAATTCAAATTGTTCTTAATTTCTTAATTGTGAGTTTTTTTCATTCGTTATATTTAAGCTTTTTTAAACTTTAACAGCTGAACTTTAAGTATAATAATTAGAAATCTATGTTAAACATTGTTAGGTTTTTATTCATGAAAATATTTCAGATTTTGATAAATTACTCTTAGGTTATTTTATTTAGTTAACTGCGTAGGTAGTTGTTTCTAAAATAATTCAAATTGTTCTTAATTTCTTAATTGTGAGTTTTTTTAATTCGTTATATTTAAGCTGTTTTAAACTTTAACAGCTGAACTTTAAGTATAATAATTAGAAATCGATGTTAAACATTGTTAGGTTTTTATTCATGAAAATATTTCAGATTTTGATAAAAAACATAGCAATTATGATGATGTTCACAATCTCAATATAAAAGAAGATTCGTGGTTGTGTGAAAGATCCATTTTAGCACCTATAAACGACCAGGTTACTGCGCTTAATCAGCGCATGTTAAATAAGCTTCCTGGTGAATCACAAACATACCTTTCCATCAATACAGTTTGCAATCCGGATGAAACGGTTAGTTATCCAACAGAATTTTTAAACAGTATAATTGTGCCTGGTCTACCTCCTCACAAGCTAGAACTTAAGATTGGCGTTCCCATCATACTACTCCGTAATTTAAACCCACCAAAACTCTGCAATGGTACTAGGTTGCGAGTAGTGTCATTGCAAAGAAACGTTATAGAAGGTCGTATAATATCCGGATGCGGAAAAGGTAACATAGTACTTATTCCACGAATTCCCATAATACCATCGAATTTCCCGTTTGAATTCAAAAGACTACAATTCCCTGTAAGTGTCAGCTTTGCTATGACAATTAACAAGTCACAAGGGCAAACGTTAAGCAAAGTTGACATAGATTTAACTAAGAGTTGCTTTTCCCATGGCCAACTATACGTGGCATGTTCACGTGCGAGGAATGCCACTGGCGTTTTTGTTTTAGCTCAAGAAAATCGTACACCAAATATTGTATATAAAGAGATTTTTCAATAAATTTAATACTGTATATAGAGAGGATGTTCAATAAATTTATACGAAAAAAACCACACAAAAATTAACAAAAAACAAAGAAAATAAAAAAATAAAACAATAAACACCAAAAAGCAGAAAGAACACAAAAATATAAAAACAAAACATTGATTCACAAAGTAAAAAAATGACATTAAACTCTCTCTCTCTATACATATATAGCGTGTATGTATTTCTTAACGTGGAATACAGAATTATTAAGTTTTCGTAAGATCTGTGAATTGAACAAAACACTTTTTTGTAAATTTCTACGTGAACGAAGTCGCGGGTAACAGCTAGTTTTAAATAAAAACATAACTTATAACAAGCATAATGACATATGAAATACTAATGAGATTTATGTAATTGAGATTTTCCACTGACAATAGTTTGTAGTTGTGGACTAATTTTACTTTTACCAATTATTAAAAGAGATTTAAGATGCTCATCAGTTAATTTTGATCTGTAAACATTTTTTATGTACTTCATTTTTGAGAAGGTCTTCTCACACAAATAAGTAGTACCAAAAACAGAAAACAGCCCACGAGCAAATTTATGCAAATTATCAAATTGTGTCAGTGGAAGACTCTTATAAAATTCCAACAAAGATGAGTTTTGATATTTGTTCTTAATTATATCACTGCACTGTAGATCAATCATTTCCATTTGAAGTTCCGGGGCTAGGATTTCAATGTCAGTATCAAAAGGATTCTGAAAAATCTTAATTTGATTCGCAATGGCATCAAAGTCCGAGAAACGAGTATCAAAATTTATTTTCAAAGCACTCAAAGTTTCGATTGCAAAATCGATAGGAAGCTCAGTCTCAGTGGTGTGGCTGAATATTTCACATGTTTTAAAATGTGAAAAACATTTACTTCGTAGTTGTGATTGAAACAGTATCAATTTCTTCCGGAATGATTTGATATTAGTGTATAAATCAGGAAGATGCTGGTTTTCTCCTTGCAATCTCAAATTCAGTTCGTTCACATGTTTTGTCAAATCAACATAGAATGCTAACTTCCACAGCCATGCGTTGTTTTGTAATTCAGTAAGAGGGTGATGCTTTTCATTCAAAAAAATTTCGATCACTGCTCGAAGTTCAAAAAAGCGCTGAAAGACTTTCCCACAACTAAGCCAACATACGGCAGTATGATAAGGTAAGTCATTTTCTCCAATCTCTTCAATAAATTGTCGGAATTGTCGGTGATTCAGCCCATAAGATCCGATAAAATTAACAGTTGATATGACTGGTTTCAGAACTTCAGACATATCCAAACATTTTCCGCACAAAGACTGTTGATGAATGATACAATGTAAGACTAATGGTTTTGAACCACCGTCATTTTCTACAGCCTCTGACACAAGAGCGACCACTCCTTTATCTTTCCCACTCATGTTTTTGCCTCCATCAGTTGTAATACATTTCAAGTTTTTCCATCGAAGGTTCTTTTGATTAATGGCCATTTCAACTCCTTTAAAAATATCTCTACCAGTAGTTGTGCCATGAATACTATACATATCAAGAAGTTCTTCATGCACTTCATAGCTTTTATCTACTTCTCGAATATAAATCAACACCTGAGCAGTATCTGACACATCCGTTGACTCATCCAAGGCCAAAGAAAACCCCTCAACAGGTCCATTTTTGTCGAACAGTTGAGAGGATATATTTTCAGCGATGTTTTCTACCCTTCGAGCCACAGTGTTTGCTGACATACTGACAGTTTTTAATAAATTTACCTTTTCAGGGCACATTTCTTCGGCTACTGCAATTATGCATTCTTTGATCATTTCTCCATCGGTGAATGGTTTTCCACGTTTTGCAATTTCAAGAGCCACACGGAAGCTGGCACGAGTTGCCGCCTCTTGTTCAGTTTTGTGTTTTGTAAATGAAGATTGCTGCGATTTCAATCCGCGCTTCATAGCTTCGAATTTTTCTGTCCGCAAACTTCCTGTATATTTTGAGTAATTTTGAAAATGTTTTGTTTCATAATGACGTTTAATGTTATATTCCTTATTCCTTGAGAACGGCTATGCTTTCATTGCAAAACAAACATAGCGCCTTGTTACTGGACTCAATTACGAAACACTGAATGTTCCACTGATCTTTGAATTTTCTGCATTCACTATCAATTTTTCGCTTCTTTTCCATACTACTAAATCACACACAAAAGCAACAATTCAAATCAAAATACTGTTACAAAGATGTCTTAAACTTAAACACGCACAAACACGTTTTAAGGAGGTACGCACTATTTTATTTCACAACAGTGTCATAGGAACTGACTTGTGGTTGCGCCACTAGCCTTCTTATATATTCCAATTACTGCCTTCTAGAAGTGAGTGGAAGACACCAGAACTTTCTCGAACCAACGAGATTATTCTGTACGTGCTATTAGCGCCATCTAGAAGGTACTACCTATTTCCGCTTGTGTCCACCAGATGTCGTGTCACGTTACTCCTCATGGCTCGTACTCTACGACTAATCTAGAAATTACAGATAATGACAGGAAAATTAATAATATGCCGTGTTGCCGTTTTGCGGACTTTAGTCCGATTTGCAGCCTTTTTTAAACGTTGCGTACTTTTTCGGACTTTTTTTTTCATCAGTGGACTATTTCACTTTTTACCACCGGCAACAATGATAATATGGTTTTGGCGCTCGGAACTTACTGGAGTAATCAGTATGGCCCTAAGGCTGGAAAGTTTGGAGACCCCTGGTTTAGATTATTGTTTGAGATGGAAAGCCGTTTTCAGGTTGAAGCTGGTTAGTCTCAAGCGGAGGTAGCTCGATCGTTACAAGTGGCCTTAGAGTGGTCTCCCGGCTATAGAATTAATTCCAAACAAGTGGTACTATTACCAGGAAGATCAGGCAAAATCGCCACAGAGCATCAACATCTGCACAGGACTGCTAATTGGTATTAAGAGTACGATGACATAGGCGGACTAGGACTCCTCAGCTTGCTCGTGACCTTACTGCTGTGTCTGGAAGGATTTCCATGCAAACGCTCTACAGCCGTTTTACAGAGACTGTCCTTTATGCCAGGCGTCCAGTCTTGTGTGTCCCTTTGACTGCAACTGCATTCTACGGGAAAGACCGGTTATTGTGGAGCTGAAAAAATCAGTCGTTGACACCACAATAATGGAAGGGGGGTTGAAATGTAGCAGACAAAGTAATTCTAGCCGTCTTCACCAGGAAAGAAAGTGGAGTTCACTTTTGTCCCTCTTACATAACAAAAAGAGACAGATTTCCATGCTAGCACTGTCGACTCACAGCGCTATATGGATGAGATCCTGGAAGCCTATATGAGTTTTTTCTGGGTATTATGAGCCCGGACTACATTTTTATGGAAGAAAATGAGCGGCCACACAGAACTCACAATGTTGATGCATTTCATTAGGGAGGGGATATTCGCCATATGGATTGACCCTCAAGGTCTTCGGATCTAGATCATATTGAACATATTTGGGATGGTCTAGGAAAAGCTATTTCTGAGTGTAGTCCCCATTTTAGGACTCCTCGGAATAAGAAATTGTGCTTTTAGAAAAATGGCTTCGTTGTCACAAATTTTTTGAACCCTTATAAACAATATGACAGCTCGTTATAAAGCTTGCATATCGGTGCACGGTGGTCACACTTGAAATTAAACAGACTTTTAACGAGTTAAATGTTTTCTCTCCGATTCATGATTTCACGCTTTTTGATATATCCTGTATCTCTTAATTCAAAATTAAAATCTTTTTAATATGGTTATGTTGCTATATTCTTTTAGGCCGTGGTAGCCAAGTGGTCTAGGCAGAGGCGGCGTAAGCCGTGGGTGGTGTGGGCCACTGACCACGGCCTCGCGCTACATAGGGTCTCGCATCTCAAAACTGAAATAAAGTAAACGAAAACTAAGAAAATCCAAAAGTGCACACCACGGAATTTTTTATAAATTAGAAAATTCTCAGCTCTATCTCTTTTTCACTAAAGTATATCGAAAAATGGATATATTGACTTTTTTGGAAAAGATGTTCTATTTATCGGTGCATGAAAGAATATGAACAAACAATTCGTGAAAATACTGTTTTCCATTTTCTTTTATTAAAAATTTCTCAACTTTGTCATTTCAGCTCATTCGTTCATATTTATTATGACAACATTAGCTGGAGTTAAGCTGCTATCGCGCGGTGAGTTCCCGGTCAGAAATGGGGCATAGCTCGGTACTTCCCATCATAAGAAAGCCAATTAAAGCATCGCGCATGCTTCATGTTTCTATGTCATATTGTAGATTTTAAAAGTATTTGATGTGAGAATAAATAATAGTGGTGCTGGGCATTTTTCATAATTTTCAACCATGTCATGCTTAGGCACTAAGAGAGATAGAGATAAAGGGAGATAATGGGAATCTGGTGCAGCAAAAAGGAAAACGGAAAGAGTTGTATCCAACCAGGTTTAAGTTCAGGTATAATGAAACATCTCGATCAGGACTGAATTGAATTTGATAGTACAGAATCAAATTAATCGGTTCCTTGAACTTCTCAACACCATTTATCCGTATCCGAGACTCCGTTGAATTTCGAAGTTACTCCAGATGCACCGACTATTGATACCAAACGACGGAAATCGGAAACAGAAATAGGACCAAAAGTTTGCCAATCATAATCTGACGTTGTGATTTCTGTGTTCACGTTGAGTAACATAAGTCATAAACAAGAAGAGATTGAGATTAGTTCGCCTGTGAGCAGAGATGCCAGACACGCAGTGAAACAAGCATTTTCCAAATTTGACCCGGGATTGTGTACGTTTCCCATAACAGATGCTCACCAGTCATGATGTAGTTCAAAGCGGTGCCACACAGCAGTTAAATAAGAGTGATGAATATTATCCTAAAGATGATGATCATAAACACTTTTTCACAATTTTCATTTCTCAAGAAAACTAAATAACGGTGAAACTCAACGTCGTCGTTGGTTGGTTTACTCAAGTACTAAAAATAAAGTTTTCTGTTTTCCATGCAAACTATTTGGCAATTTACAGACTCAAATGGTACAGGAAGGGTGCTGTGATTGGAAACACTTAAGTAGTATTTTACACAGACATGAGAATACTAAAGAACATACGGTCTATATATTTAACATTAGAGAAGGGAATAAAGCACGGAAAAATATTAGACTGATTAAACGAAAGGCGAAATTTGAATCTCAAAAACACTGGCACAATTTGTTTGAGAGATTAATTGATATCATAAATTTCTAAGCCTATCATATTCTGGCGTTTAGAGAGATCATAGAGAATTTCTCAAAACAGACAAAAACACTAAGAATTCTGGAAACGTCAAATAGACTTATTTAAATTAATATCTAAATACGATCCTACGTTACAGGAACATATAGATAATAATAAACAACTTGTACATCATTATCTAAGTCGCGATATTCAAAATGAATTGATCACAATCATGTCAAACACAGTTATCAGTGAAGTGACTGGTTGGAGAAAAGAGGCAAAATATATTATTCTTTTCTTACTCGACTGCACTAGAGATTGTAGTATAATTTAACAAATGCCGGTCATCTTAAGATATTGTAGTACATCGGCTGGAAATATAGGAGAAAACTTGATCGTTTTTTTTTGCTGTCACTGAAACGACTGGAGAATATTTGACCAATGCAATACTGGGAGAGCAAGAAAAAAAATGGTTTAGATATTCAGAACTGTCGTGGACAAGGATACAACAATGGTGCAAATATGGTAGGCATAAATAGTGGAGTTAAACATTAAATATAAATCCCAGGGCATTTTTCCCACTTTTCGGTTGTCATAGCTAGAATCTGTTATTGGTAGACGCTGCTAATTCATCAATGGCAACAAAACTATTATTTTGTTTGATTCAGTAGACTCCCCTCCCCCCCCCCCCTATTTTCAAGTTCTTGCAAACGCTGGAAAAGTATCAAAGATAAGTTAAAGCTTACTATTAAACATTTTCAGACTCAAGGTGGGAAAGCAAAATCGAGGCGGTGAAGGCCGCGTTATTACAATTTGATGATGCTGTTGAATGCATAGGAAATTTAAAAAACCCAAACGGGGAACGATCCGACACACTCAGCGATTGCGATTTTATTTTAAATGAAATTTTCTGTTTGGAATTGATCGTATCATTACATGTATGGTATGAGTTATTAACGCGTGTCAATACCATAAGCAAATTAAGGTATTGTACAAGCCCATTTATGCTCTCTCTTGAACATTTGCGTGCATTTTGTAGCTGGATCAAAGAGTATAGGCCAACTGCATTCGGAAAATGTTTGTCAGACGTTCGTAAGTTTATTGAGAAAAACAGTTATGATTTGCCAAAAGATTTTAAAAATAAAAGGATAACCAAAAAGAAAAGAATGTTTGATTATGAAGACGGCGATCAACCTATAGAGTCTGTCCTATGCATGAAACAGACTTTTTAAATACAATAATTGATTCTGTGATAAACAATATAGATTCAAGATTTGTCTTTAAATCATTTGAAAAATTTTGGTTTTCCCTGACTTAAGCAAGCTTAAAATATTCCAAAAGAGCAAATACTGAAAAACTCAAGTTTTACACACACAGTCCTACAAGTAGGTGAGAGCAGTGGCTTTCAACCTTACGAGAATTATATGAAGAATAACAAAATATGAGATCCCAAATTTACCCAACACCATTACAGTCAGAAAACATTTGTTGAGAACAATTTGAAAAAAAATTTCCCAAATATTTACGTTGTCTTCCGAATTTTGTTAACAATACCTGTAAGTACCACTTCTGCTGAGAGAAGCTTTTCAAAATCAAAACTGATAAAAAATTCTGCAAGAAATGCAATGTGGGTCAGGAAGACTTTCAGCTTTGGCAGTTTTATCTATTGAAGCAGATATAGCATCCAAGAGAAATTATGAACCAATCATTAAGGATTTCAGTAACACTAAAAGTAAAAAATTTCTGTTTCTTTAATTTTTTTCTTCTTTTTTCATTATTGTTTAATGTGCCAAATAAATATGAGTAAAAAGTTTGTTTTTTTTCTTCATGAATAAAAATTGTTTTTTTTTATTATTTTATAAACCCTTTTCTTACGCCACCAGAAAGCCTCTATCATTTATCTTGCCCACATTAAGTTCAGGTCTCGCGCCGCCACTGGGTCTAGGCATCGGATCATGGTTAGCGTGTCATGAGTTCGATCCCAGTACCACTGAAAACCCGCCGTGTAGGGGAGCGATGCACGCGTTAAATCTGTCGAGAGCTCAAACGTCCTACCCGTGGGTGTGGTGTGGTAGTTAGGAGAGGGGGGTACCAGCTCAGGTGTCGTCCGCGTTACTTGACCATGGTTCAAAGTTACGCGGACTGTCGCCAAAAGCCCTCGTGTAGCTGAAGAATGGGACGTAAATATTCACTCACTCACGCTAAATTCTTTCACTCACTATAATACGTCTCTGTGCCGAATTTCTGGGCAACACAGGGAATAGTTCATCAGTTTTCCTAATTTTGTGTTTGTGACCTTAATTTTGTACATGAATATACAAACAAAATGCTTTAAGAAAAGTTGATTAAATGTTCAACTATTAAATAATTAAAAGTAATTTGTTGTTGAACAAAAAACTGAATATATAGATTGAATTAAGATGTCCAGTTAAGTAATTAACAGTATTTAGCTGTAAAAGCAACTGATTTCCGTAAATTTTATATAGTCAGTGTACAATAATATGTGTGGGCTTCATTTCTCCAACTCTAGTGTAGATTGGTACACGTAACAGAAAATATTTTGTTTTTGGAAAATAAGACACATAGGTTACATATGATTATTGCTTAATTTGTGATTGCCCTTATTGATTTATGCAGTTGGCAATTGGTTATCTTGCTCCAAGTTTTTCAAACAATTCTGGTATTTGAAAGGAGAAGTATCTCAGTTTTTAAAAACTCTAAAAACCAAGACACAAGCTTGTTCTCCGATCCAATACGGTTGCAAGATTTATCTTTCATGGTTGATATAACGAAATACACCTGGCCGATTTAAATTTATCATTGCAAGGAAAAGATTAGGCCATTACAAACATGTTTTACATAATGAAAAAGCATTCAAATGTAAGTTAGTTCCTTGGTAAAAGCAACTGAAAAATGAAGATTTGCACTTCCCGATGTGCAATATGAACAAATCAAGTTTAGATGATACTGCCTTGTATTAAAAATATACAGAAAAAATTTCAAATCTTAGAACTGAATTTCAAACAAGACTTACAGATTTTAATTCTTTGGGAGACAAATTTTGCTTGTTTTCTTCGGTTTTCTCAATAAATATAGACTCTGTACACGGTGTAATGTCCTAGCGTTTTCAATTAATGAACTTCAATGATGTTTAATTGTTTATTTACGCACAGAACACTCACATACACCAAAAATTTACACTTTTTACACGGTTTTAAATACTGAATCTTCTGAGCCCATTGACACTTTTAGAGAGAACAAAATAAGAAATGGGCCTGGGTGACTTCCAACACATCTGCCCCTCCGGCAGATACACAATCTTTCAAGCACAGCTCCTTGGTGGAACTCACAGATCTCTCCTCGAGAGATCAACACTCAACTATCTCTTCACAAAGCTCGCTGGTGGAGCGTACCGTATTGTCTCGTTGCGAGATAATCCTTGGGAAAAAAATCTCCACATTAAGCTCACGGGTGGAGCTAGAAAAAAAACGACGACCTCTCTCGTCGAGAGGTAAACACCGAACTCCCTGGCGTGGCACTTGCGCAGGCGCAGTACCTCGGATCAGTCCGCGTTGCCACCTTGAGTTTCAGAATGGGTTTAGCGATCGTTACAACGGCTATAGGCAAGTAGACGTGATCGAGATTCAGTGTAACTTAAATTTGAAAGCAAAATTCATCGAAGTGGGTGTGCCTGAATTTTACAAATGTTCACCAGCTAGGTCTGACAATACCCGAAAATTTACTAATGAAATTATTACCATGTTTGGAAATACTTATTGGTGAGAGCAGTTATTTTCAGTTATGAAAGGAAATAAGTCTCCTGTTAGAAATAGTATTAATGACATTCGCCTTGGGTCAATTTCAAAAGCAATCACAGCGAACAAAATTTCTCCCAAAATAGAAAGATAGTAGCAGAGAATAGAACTCAATGTCAAGATGTAAACATTTTTTCTTATTCTTTTTTATATGTTTATTATAATGTAGCATTCGAAATAAACCTACCTTTCAATGAATAATGATTTTTTTTAGCGGCCCACCTAAAGTTGAACCTTGTTTGTTTGGTCTAGGTTAGTCTTTGAGTTTGATACCCTGAGGTAAATGTTTTGCTTCGCTCACTAGAAGTTTTTTGTTATAATTTTAGAATTAATAAGCAGAACGCACTAAAGAATTGTAAATATGTAAATAGGATGTCATTAAAAGCATAAAAATTCTACGGATGGTGGAATCATTAATTGATTAGAATTTATTTAGTAGTAAAAAGTAAACATTGAAAACCACTGAACGCACCCCATTTAGTAAGATGTGCTCCCTTATTGGTGCATTCGAGGCCACGAAGCAGCGTTGTGACAGAATAGTGTTTAGCGATTGTGGAATATTGCTTATTTATTCAGTGCCGTTGTGGAATAGTATTAAGTGCTCATTTGGAATACCATTGTTTGCAGATTACCTAGTATTTTAGTGAAGGTGTTCTTAAACGAGTAAGTACCTTTGATTTCAATGTGGAATTAGATCGTCTTAAAAAAAGAACGACATTTAAATCATCAACGACTAAATTGATGACAAGAATAGAAGAAAGTAAGAATTCAGATCATAGTTCTGAATTAGATGATTTATTAAATTTATTACAAAATAAAATTGATAACATTAATATCCTTTATGATCATATTGTTAATTTAATTGATGTGAATGACATAGAAATGGAAATAGAAATTAGTGAAGAATACAAAGAAAAGTTAAAAGCAAATAAATGCATGCTTCAAAGAAAAATAAACGATCAAAGTTTAGGTAGTCAAAATGCCAAAAATTTCGTTCAACAAAGTCAAGTTGGGACAGATCTATACGCGTTTATACTAATTTCTTCTCTTTCCCTTTCAATAAAAATATTTATTTCAACCAACCTTCATCGAGAAACCAAACGTGATTTATGTAAATAAGGAATATTATATAAATTCGGTTTTCGCGAGTTGAAGGGAGCGAAGTGAGAAGTAAAGTAAAGTAAAGTAAAGTGAAGTGAAGAGAGTGAGAGGTTGACATGTAGTTGTTGACAAGTTAAGTGAGGTTGATACGTTAGATGTGCGCAAAGAGAAGTGGATTTGAAGATTGAAAAGCATTTAAATTAAATATTACGGAGTGTGGAGTCACCGTCAATTCATCCAGCTACATAGAGTGCCTGAAATTCTCCGTGAAGGATCTGCAGCATTAAGAAACAAGGTACCGCAAATTTGGTTAAGTAAAATCTGATTATTAGTGTGCGGCGTAGTTGTAAATGTGCGCGTTTAAGTTATCTTAGATTCAGTTGAAGTTCTGTAATATTATCCCCGTATTTATATTCTCACCTCTACACTCTACTATAGTTATATACCTTAATTATAGAATTGTGTTGTGTCTGTTCGTAATAACTGATAAGAATCAATAAATCAGTTTGAATTGAAATAATGTATTTGGATCATTTAGTTCCTCCTACACATCTAGCCGGGTTTTCAGATAAACAGGAAGGTAGGAATGTAAGGGGTGGCTACAGGTCCCCACAAAGTTTTGTTTCAATCGCAATCACTTTTGGATTCCACACCAGCCATTAAGTTACCTCGTTTAAGTTTGTATAAATTTTATGGAGATCCATCAACATTTTTAGAGTTCTATGGACAGTTCGAAAATGTGATCCATACGATCAATAGTTTATCAAAAGTAGAAAAACTTATTTATTTGAAAAATGTGGTAGGTGGTAGTGCCACGTCCGACATAAAAGGCTTAGAACTGAAAGATGAAAATTATGATTCAGCATTGGAAATATTACAATCTCGCTATGGTAATAAGGATGTATTGATTCAAGTCCACGGATCAGTATTAAGTATCACATTTATTAAAACCTCAAATGATTTAAATGCTTTTAGAACCATATGTGATAAAATAGAAACTCAAATTAGAAACTAAGTATCTCTTTAGGTTGATACAAAAACCTATGCCAATCTCCTAACACCAATCATTATTAAATTATTAACATCGGATATAGCTCTCGATTTTACGAGAAAAACTGTCGATGAAAATTGGTCTTTACAAGCCTTATTAAACTTTTTGGGGGAAAAATTACTTTGTAAGGAGCGCGCAGAACTAATTAATTCAGAGAGAAAATGTAAACATAGACGAGAACATTTAAATTATTACATTGAATATATAGTTTCGGACGGAGCTTTTAGCAGATAGCCAAAAGTCAACTATCATTCAAGCAATACTAGAAATTTGGAAAAAAGCAGTACATATGATATTAATCATTCATCACCGGTGAGAGTAAAAGTGTTGATGCAACAGGACATGAAGGTCGATGTATATTTCATAACATAATGATCACCCCAGTGCAGTATGTCAGCTAGACTTAAATGACGAACAAAATTTAGTTAGAAGGAAGAGAAGGTGTTGGGGGGACTTTGTTTACGTAAGTTCGGTTGGAAAAATAATTGTTCGAGCAAAGTTAAATGTGCGGCCATTGCAATTAAAGGTCGCACAACTAAGCCTTCTGTTCTCTCTCTGACTGTTTCTCACTCACACACGTCTCTTAACTCCGAAGAAAAAAGCAAGTTTGGATACTGTAAAAAGTAATATAGCACACAGCAACTCAGAAATATATTTACTATTTGCAGACTGCAGTGAGTCAATTTATTGGCAAGAAAAGAAATTGTTTGATCAGAAGAATGATTTTAGCCGTGTTAGTCAAATAATGTTTTTAGAGTCGATATTAGCGAGAGAGCCTGCTGTTGGACAAGAAATGCTAACAGTTCATACACTTCAATCTCTGAAAGGCCCACAAAACATGTTTATCCGAGAGTTAGGGTTAGAGTAAAAAGTTTATTATATCAATAAAGAAATAGTAATTGACGCATTGGAAATAAAACAGCTTTCTAGTGCAAGCATTAGTATCCCGGGAAAAAAAGTAAGATAAATGTTTGGAAAAATCTGGGATTATAGCAGTAGTAGATGTTCTTGTGGCGTTAGATAAGGGTGCCTGTGAAATAGGGTTGTTAGTTAGTTAAGATAATTATTGGAAATTTGTCAGAAATAGGATAGAGAGGCTAGATGAATCTTTGGTGGCTGTCGAGACAATTTTCGGGTTCTGTATTCAACGTTCTGTTTCTGTAGATAAAAATAATGATGAAACCTCAGCGACCGAGTAAGGAACAATATCTGATTAGTTGAACAGGCTTAGAAATAAAAGAGGATATAAAAGACATTTCGGAAAAAGCGCGAAATTTTGAAAAATCACATTAAAGTCTTCTATTGAATACATTGGTAATCCGTATAAAGTTGGGCTGCCTTGGAAACCAGAAACGATGACAATTAGTTGGATGACAAATAGGTCAATGGCTTTAGAAAGACATAGTAAATAAGTTAAGAGGTTTAATATGGATAAATGACTCTTTAAAGGTTATAAGAAAATAATTGATTATGTGAATGAAAATATTATTGAGTCTGAGTTTGAAACTCCTAAATTACAAGAATCTCAACCCACTTTTTACCTTCCCTATACTTGTGTTAAACGTTTAGATAAAACAACTACGAAAATTCGTATTGTATTTGACGGTTATAGCTATGGAGGAAATCAATTTTCACTAGATTATTGTTTAAACAGTAGTGTTTACTTAAATGCTGTTGGAGCTCATTTTAAAATTTATAGAAAACCCATAGCATATACCACAGATATTAAGAAAGTTTTCCTTCAAATTGAGCTACACGAGTAAAATAGAGATGTAGCACGATTTTTCTGGACAGAGAATCTTAATGGTTACGACCCTAAAAACCTACAAGTTTATCGGTTAACCCGAGTTTTATTTGGTATAACATCAAGTCCCTTTATGTTAGTCGCAACTATTAGGCCCATCTCAAAAAAATATAAAGATAAACATCCAGATACTGAAAAAGTATTGAAGAGTTCCCTGTACGTAGATGACTTTATAAGGGGTCAGGAAAGCGTAGATAAGGCAATACAAACTTGATTGGAAAGTATAGAAATTTTTAAGGAAGCAGGAGTGTCGCTTAGACAATAGCATACAATTAGTAAAGAATTAGAAAGATTCTGGGTAGAAAATAAAGTGCCGGTTGGAGGAATTTAAATGTCTTTCGGATCAGGGAGTTGTTCCGTTGAAGGTTCTAGGAATTTGCTGGGATAATAAGGAGGATAGGATTTATTTTGATGTATCAAAAGTGGGTGAATTCTTGTCGAAAATTATTGTAGTAAACGATTAGTGTTACAGGCCATCGAGCGGATATTTGACCCAGTAAGATTCCAAGTCTTGTGCCATAAGAATGAAAATTTGCTTCAAGATATTTGGACTAAGGTATAGATTGGAATGAGGAATTGCCTTGTAGTTTAAAATCAAAATGAATTGAATTATGTAGTGAAATCCCAGAATTAAAATCTATATCCATTTCTAGGTATTATTTGTGTAATATGATGGATGAGGTTGAAAGTTTAACATTTACATTTCACAGTTTTCAGATAGTTCAAAACGAGGGTATGGTTGTGTAATTTATGCACGGATAGTTTGTAAGAATGGCACTATAGGAACAAGTTTCGTTGCTTCAAAAAGTAGGGTGTCGCCATTAAAAGCTTTGTCGTTACCTAGGCTCAAATTGTTGGGAACATTATTATCGGTTAGATTGGCTTCTAGGATTGCTAGTATTTTTAAGAATGAATCAGCTGTTTATTATTGGATGATTCTACCATAATTTACTGTTGGTTAGCTGCTGTCATGATAGATTTAAGTCCTTTGTAAGGAACCGAGTTGAAGAAATCCAAAAACTATCTAATGGGCAGTGATTCCAATCACTGCCCAGGAAAAGAAAATCCTGCAGACTTTCTTATTAGAAATTTGTCCGTCAACAAATTATAGAAGTGTGATGCTTGGAGGAACGGACCACACTGGCTTCGCCAACCAAAAGAAAACTGACCAAAAAGTGAAGTTTAAGGCGTCGAAGAAAAGAACTTAGAATTGAGAAAGAAATCTGAGAGAAGACAGTCCAAAATCAGTGCGTTTTAGAACCAAATGATCACGTGCTTGTCTAAAAGTACAGTAATTTGAATAAGATGTATAAGCCTGGATTTTGCGATTTTTAACCAACAGTAGACGTAACAATATCAAGGATAATTATCTTCAAGCAAATGATACAGAACAAGCTGAACTTCATTAGATAAAAGAAACTCATGGCGAATTTTATTCTTCTGTGATTTTAGCTTTTAAAAACCAACAGCCAATAAGGTACTGTGACGTCGTCACAATGAGGAATCGCCCCTATTCATTAGAGCTCCACAGCTGGGGACCACGTGGCTTTGGCTGCATTGTGCTGTGCCGGACAGCTGAACTGTCGGCGACGGTGTGACTGGCAAACACTATGGGCTGGGCATCACTGCATTATTTTCCATTCATAGGCAGTGATTGTCCGTCTTGAAAGGCTGGTTCCTCCGCAGAAGGCGGCGAGATGTTTGAAGTACCAGATGTCAGCCAAGCCCTTGTCGCCGGGGACCTTTGAGAGGGACCGGGACTTTTGTTATCTCTGCACGAATGGAGAACGTGCAAGACCGTGTTGCCGGGTGCAAAACCTTGAGGCCGGCCAATGGGGTTGATGAGGGGCGTGGAGTGGACTCACCCCTAGAGTTTAAAAGAGTGGACCCAAGGAAAAGAGGGGACTTGGAAGAAGAGGAGAGAAACTCCAGATAGACTCACACGATAGATTCCCGAAACTGAATCCTGCTGACGAAGGAAGAAGTGCGATGGCTCCCGATCGACTCCGACGATAGATTCCCGAGATAGAACCGATGGACTAGCGAGATGACTCCTGAGCGGTATCCAACGGGGACTAAAGAAGCGAGAGTGGACACCAACGCAATAGACTGCCTAAATAAGAACTACACCAATACTAAATAGAACTGGCTAAATGGATCTAACACTTGTAACTTAATTCTTTTCTTTCATAGTGATCTTTTAATATAAAAATAAATAAATCAATTTTAGATACACAATAAAAGTTTTTTTATGATTAGCGTGCGTCACAATACGCTACAAGTTCCACGACGTACAGTACGATTCAAAAATTAGGAGTTTAGTTCCTATTTTAGATTCCCAGGATATTTTAAGAATATCTACTAAATTAGAAGAAGCAGATTTAGCGATAGGAGAAACAACCCATTCTCTTACCAGAGAAATCTAAGTTTACTGAATTGCTTGTTATGAAGGAACATGTCGCCGTATTTCACTCAGCAACCTTGTCACAAATTAGAAGAAAATTTTGAGTGCCTAAAACTCGACAACTAGTTAAAAGAATTATAAAAAAAATTGTGTCGTAAATATGCCGCTAAACCAGCTGTTCAAATGACAGCACAGCTACCTAGAGATAGAATTGTAGAGTCCCCCCCCCCCCCTTGAAACCACATGCATTGACTTTGCCGGACCGATTTCCGTGAAGCATGATAAAGATGTAAAAGTGTACATTGCATTGTTTACTTGCGCGGTCACAAGAGCCGTGCGTTTGGCACTCATGTCTATAATGTCAACAAAATACTTCCTACTTGCGGTACGACGATTTTTCCCTAGAAGAGGAAACTGTAAGGTGATTTATTTAGAAAATTTTAGTACATTTAAAACACTCAGAAGGAGTTGTATCATCTTGTCAATGTTTTAAAGGATAATGAGTAGCAGAGTTTTATTACAAACAAAATAATGCAATGGAAATTTATATCTGATAAAACCCCATGTGGAGAGGTTTTTACGAAAGGATGATGAAAACAGTTGAGGAGCCCTCGAGGAAGATCTTGGGTAGATCACAACTTAGTTTTGAGGGGCTTGCGACATTATTGACTGAAATCGAGAATATTGTCAACTTGTGTCCGTTGACAAATGGGAGTAATGACAAGGACGATCCAGAACCATTAACACCAGCCACTTTGCTCGCAATGACTTTGATTATCCCGTGAAATTTGCAGAGTTTTTTGATAAAACCATCTCCAAAGAGACCATTACGATGAAAGAAACTTTATCAAACTGTGCTTTTCAGACAATTGTAGATAGATGGAAAGAACAGTATCCCCTGCAACTGCGAACTGCTCACAAATTTAAAATCCCAAACGTCCGTAAAAATTTAAAAACAGTTGACATGTGGAAGGTACAACCAAATCCAAGCTGGTGTGGCAGTTGGGAAGAATTCAACAAGTATTAATAGGACGTGACAACAATATAAGAGTATGCATTGTTAAAACATATTGCAAGGTCTTTTCCGAAGACCTATACAAATGCTGTATCTTTTGGAACTTAATTATGCATAAAATTTAGTATTTTTCATGCTAAATTTAAGTATTATTCATGTCCAATCTTACTATTTTTTATTTTCAATTTTAGTAGTATTCATTTTGAATTTATTGCATTTCATGTTAATATTAAGCTGTATTTCATGTTGATTTGAAAATTTATCCATTTTTTTCCAGGATTATAAATTAATTATTGATTTTATATTCTTAAATCATTGATAACAGTATAAATTGTGTTATATTTTCTATAATCAATATCGAATATGTAATCGTATGTTTAGTAATTTCATGTTTGTGATATACTATTTGAAAATTCATAGTTGAGATTCATTTATATTGTGAGTATAATTAGTAATTTGCTTTCTGTATGTATATTTGATATTAAGGTAAGTGAATTATTTAATTTGCAATGTATAATTAGGGGATGTACATTCTGTTAATCGGTAAGGAGTGTGGCGAAAGGCGCAATAGATGGCGCTCCCACTTTCTCTGTAAAAAGAAAATTTTGTTTTTAGTTTCGCGCGGTTCTAATTTAGTTCTGCTTTAGGTTTGCTGCAATCGTGTCGATGTTTTGCTTCGCTCACTAGGAGCTTTTGTTAGAATTTTAGAATTAATAGGCAGAACTCAGTAAAGAATTGTAAATACGTATACAGAATGTCATTTAAGGCATTAAAAGTAGCTGGCTGGTGGAATCAATAATTGAGCGGAATTTATTTAGTTTTAAAAAGTTAGCGCAGAAAACCACTGAACACACCAATTTAGTAAGAAGCGCTCCAGATGTCTCTGTATTTGAATAGTATTTTATTTGTTACAAGTCGAAACGTCGATTCGCTACCTTGAAACCAGATGAGTGTTCATGACATCATGTGACGTCTTTTCGCCAGTTAGTTGGAAAATCGTTTAAAAATTGAACTTTAAATAAAAATCTTAGTCGTATTTTGAGATACGCTTCAGATTCAAGTAGCTCTGACGATAAGAAAATGTTATTGCTCGCTTACCTATTATCGTAGCAATTATATCAGAACCAAAGTGTGATATATTTTATCAGAACATTTTGCATTATCTTGTTTTGAAATACAAGCTGTAGCCTTAGCTGTAGTTAGGTTCAATGGATACCTCGAATCGTTATTACGTAAGAATTGAGGGTGTAAATATTCCTAAATTCTTTTCTGAAGAATGCTTTAGATCTGCTTTGCAATTCAAACCTAAGCCAAATGATATCATTATTGTTACTTATCCAAAATGTGGAACTACATGGATGCAAAATCTTGTTTTAAATATTTTACGAAAAGGCAAATTGTTGGATAAACCGTCTGACTTTTACCTTGCTAGTCCGTTTTTAGATCAACTGGGTGCAGAGGATTCGGAAAAAATAATGATTCGTCCTGGATGTTATAAATCGCATTTGCCGCTACATAAGGTAAAATTATTTCTATTATTATTGAACTTCTTTGAATACCTAGTCTGATTGCATTATTGGAATATAATTTGTAGTATCTCATGGATATTTGGGAAATTAATATGAAGTATGACGTTTTATATGAATAATAAAATAATTATAAATAATAAAATTTTCCATAAATATTTGTCTCGTAGAAGAGTTTATACACAATTTGTTTCCTGTAAACTAATCTTTATGATTCCTTTTCCTTTTTATACGCAAGCACAAAAATATCGTTTTATTAAAACTGTTTATACTTCACGTGAATAACCGATATATATTTCTAATTAACTGTTCAGAAAACGAAAGTTTTTAAATCTTAAAACTAAAGATTTTAGGCAGTGGTGTAACCTACACCCCCGCATTGTGTGTGGGGGGAGGGCAAAACTTGACTAACGCCAAGTACGTGTTTGGGCTTGGGGCCCAATACTTGACTTTGCAGCGGGCCCTTGTATTCTCCGTTATGCCTCTGATTTTAGTTGTTGTTTTTTATATAAAGTTTATTTCACGCACAGAAACTGATTTACTTATCCTGTTCGAAATCGATTTAGATAATTGACTTGCAGATAAATACAGTGACCCGTGGTAGCCAAGTGGTCAATATATCGGATAATGGCAGGCACATGAGTTCGAGCTCAGTACCACAAAAGACCCGCCCTGTAGGGAAGCGATGCACGTTAAATTTGTCGAGAGCTCAAACGTCCTCCCGTTGGTGTGGTAGTTAGGAGAGAGGGGTGCCAGCTCAGGTGTCGTCCTCGTTACTTGACCACGGTTTAAAATTACGAGCCCTCGCTAAAAGCCCTTGAGTAGCTGAACAGTGCGCAGTTAATATTCACTCACTTACTTCACAGATAAATACATACATACAGGTATGGTATAACTTAATTTCAATTATAACCATATTAAAATGTAGTCATATCCTGAAGTTTATCTCTTTCAGTCTAACTTTTTTAAAATTTGGCTCTGACTTAAGTATTAAATAGTTAAGCTCATTTTTTTCTTTCATTATAAAACTTTATGCTTGACTGTCAAATATATATATAAAGACACCCTTAATAACCTTTGCAATTATCGTCACAGCTAAACAAAAATTATAGTCAAAAAGGGAGTTAATTAACGTAAATTAATTTCTTGAGAGATATATATTGAACAATTGAATTTCATTTTAAAATTGGCATAAATTTTAAAGTTCTACTTCTGAGTTTTAGGGATTCGAAAAATATTCCTTTGTTTAAAACTGAGTTTCTCAAACTTTGGTGATGATATAAAATTTCCTGCTCAACATCTTACGAAGCTTTTTAGAATAACCATAATAGATAATTATTTTCTAACGCCTCAAAACATTCAAAATTAAAAAAAATATTATTATTGAAAACATAAATAATTATATTTAATTGCTAAAAAAGAAATTACAGAATGTAAAATTTTTATTTTAATTAAAGTATCAAAATTTAAACATTCATGCAACAACCTTTAATATTTCAGACGGCATTAAAAGTCAAATTTGTGAAGAGAAAATGGACGATGTTAAAAAGCTATGTTTTAGTTTGCAAAGTTAACTTATTCAACTAATTATCATACGGTATTCGAGAAGGAGAAAAATATCAGGAATCATCTGCTTTTACATGCAGAATGATTAAGTACATGGTCCCTAATAGTTTTCTATGAATATGTCTGGAACTAATAATTGGATTCGAATGAAATTTGGAACGTTGGCTATTTAGACTATTCTCTACTTAATTCATCAAAAAACGAAATTTTATGAGAAAATTTATCAGAAATTTTATCGATTTGATTAATTATTCCATTAACTTCATAATTGAGTTTCATTTCAGCTGTTGCATGCAATACCATTTTCATCCAGTTGTAATGAAAAATGTAAAAGTTTTTGAAAAAAAAGTTTTTTCCCTTCTTTTAACTATATTCGGATGACTCCCATAACCTTGAGTCCGAATAATCAAAGTTTGTGCATTTCGAAAATGATTTTACACTCTAGGGCCTGAACTTCGCTTTATGTTAAGCAAAGGAAAACAGTGGAAAAACCGTATTCACAACTACATTCTAATTTATTAAAGTCGCAGAAGTCTCCACTTGTTGCTGTAGCCTGGGAAATTGGAGTATTAATTATCTTGGACTACAAAAGAATTAATACTCCGATTATCTTGCTGTTATAATTTTATTTAAAATCAGTAGAGAGTATAACCAATTTGTGTGTATAGTGCTGTTATTTTTACTCCATGAAAAACTGAAAGATATTCCTGAATTTTTTTCTTAATTAAGTTAAGCTATTAGTAATTGCAAACTACAAGTCTTTGTGAATACATGCATGTATATAGCTTTAAAGAATACTCAATTTTGATACAATCTCTGACAATAAGTTCTGCGAATAGTCCCGTTACATTAACGTAGATGAAATATTAACGAAAGTTACCTTACTGCTGTCCTTCGAAATAGTCACCTTCCATAATTATACATCGCTGAGATCTGCTATACATGTCCTGGAAACTTTGAAAGAAGTCCTCTTTTGGAATGGAGTTCAAAAGCCGTGTCACGTTTCGTTGGATGTCAGGAATATCATGAAATCTCTTTCCTTTCAAAACGAGTATAAGTCGTGGGAATAGAAAAAAGTCTGGTGAATTGAGATCTGACGTGTATGGGGGATGTTCAATTTGCACCATTCCCTTTTTTGCCAGGAACTGTTTGACGATATGGCTGTGATAGGGCGAGCATTGTCGTGAACAAAAAATCCTGAACCTTGTGCTTACTGGGGTCGTACCTGCGTAGATGTTTCATGAAACGAGTCAAAATTTCAATGCACCTTTCAGCATTCAACGTCGTTCATTCAAGAAGGATAATGCCTTGACTATCAAAAAAAGGTGATGAGCATCGTTTTGGTGCGTTATTTTTCTGCTCTGACCTTTTTCCGACGAGGTGATGCAGGAGAACGCTATTTCATGCTTTGACGGTTCGTTTTAGAGTCGTACCTGAGACATCCTCAGTGACAATAAGAAATTAGGTGTCGTATCTGCTGTTTTGACAAAATCCCGGGAAGCCTCTAAGCGTACCTGCTTCTGATCGTTAGTCAAGTGATGTGGCACAGGATGACAACACGTTTCCTCATCCCTAAATTCTGGGTAACGATTTGTCGCATGAATTCATGATTAATCTGCAGTTCATCAAATACCATGTGCACAGTTAATCGACGATCTTTCGTGATAAATTTCCTCACTTTCTCGATATTTTCGTCATTAATGGAGGTCGCCGGTCTTCCGTTACGGGGGTTGTCAGAAACACTTTCCCGGCCTTCTCGAAAATGGGTGAACCTCTCATACACACACTTCGTGGACAGTGCTCTATCTTAAACACGTACCAGTATCGCATAAGTTTCTTTCGGAGTCTTTCCAAGCTCAAAATAAAACTTTAAATTGATCTCATGTTCGTTCTTTTTCCTATTTTCAGTTAAGAACCAACGCACTAAACAAGCACGTGGTAAAAAAAGCCTTACACAGAACACAAGCAACGCTCAACTGAACAATGGTGGGGGCAGATGGTCAATACCTGCCGCTACGCATGTGCATTGTTTTGTTTCGCCAGTGTTGCCATATTGACCGTTCTGACTTCATCCATCGAACTTTATTGTCAGAGGTTGTATATATATATTATATATATATATATATATATTATATATATATAATAAAACTTGTGTGGAGAATTTTCAGTTAAAGGTATGCAATGGTGCGCATGCTAACCCTTCACGTGAGTTAATGATAAATATTAAGTATAACATATGTGATTCCCTTTTTTATTTCTCATACCAGATGCCAAAAATGGGCCAGAGAAACTGAAATGAGGTGACAATGAAAAATATCCTCTTTATAAAATTCAAGTTATACCACACACACACACAAAAGCTAGGAAAACTTTGGGAATTATCCTTGGCCGCTGCTTTGGACAGGCCTCGCACTGAATCTCTTGACCGAATAGACCTTTCTTCTTTACTTTCTAGACAGATTATTCTTTTAGCTCTTGTTTTTAAATCTTTGCAACTTATTTTATGACTTAACTCAGAGTAATTTTTAAAAAAACAGAACCCACAGAAACTTGCAATGAATGCGATTTTGAGAGTTAAAATAATCACAATTGAAAAAAAATATTTCTATGAATAATTACCATAAAAATAAAATTTTAAAATAATAGCATTTTATAATTTACCAAAAGCTCTCCTTTCTGCGCTTAGTTACTCTACAACATATACATAATAATAAGAGAATAGGGGAATCGCTATGTCCATTGGAGACCATGTTAAATTACACACATTTACTTACCTTTTCCTTAGAAACGACTTATTTCATACACGCTCAAAATTTTAATAGTAGGTTATGAGTACTATTAGTAACTCTTTTAAAAAGAATTTCACTTTTTTTTTTGTTAAAAATTCAAATAATTACAAAATTTTTCAATCATATTTAATTTTTTTAAAAAAAGCCATCTAAAAATGTCTGTATGCATATATGAAGCATTATCTTTACCTTCTGCTACCACAAAAGACTCTTCTAATTTTCTTCTCTTTTAGCATTTCTAACAATCTAGGGTTTTTCTCTGTTTAGCTTAGCTTGCATACGCTTAGCTGCATGAACTCTACGTGCGTCGAATTCTTGAATCGATGGTATATTATTGGTGCACTCAAAAGCTACACAAAGACTACTGGTGACGGATCTCGTAATGTTGAATTTCGGTCAAGTGACGAGGTCGACACTTCAGCTGACATCCCACTCTCCACGCTTCAACACCAAGCTGAGGTCTTTGAGCCTCGATATATTTTACATGCATCAGCTCCTTTACATGGTTAGTCATTAGTGGCCCTAGAATTCAAACCCAAGCTCGACAGCAGGAGCGTAGCTAGATATCCAAAGGCCCTGGTGTTTAAACAAAATGAGGGCCCTATCTTAGTTGGATTTTATCAAGTCAAAAATGAAAAATATATGAATATATTATATATGCAAAGCTATGGTTTTTGTTTACTATCTTCTCTTTCTGGGCATTATTTGCGCTTAAACGCACCACTGGGTTTCTTTTTTTTTTATCCTCAATTTCTGTTTTATAATTTATGCAATACATTTCGTATGTGCTCGGATACATAGGAAAATAGCTTACTATGATTGATAGCTTGTTATTAAAAATAGAATGTAACTAGAGAGGAAGGAATTGTCTCTTGCATGGATGTCTTAAGACACTTTGAAGCCCTGGGCCCAGAGAAGATTTTTCGAGGCCCCTTTACAAAAGAAGGTCCCACCTGAGATCTTTCAAAGTGGACAATATATAGTTTGCATTGTCAAATGAAACAAACAAATGTTCACGACTCACAATCTCAAAAACTTAAGCACAAAACGGCTCGACTAAAGGAGTTAGTTGAATGAATTTTTAAGTTATTAGGCCTAAACCTAGACACGGATAACGGTCATCACATAATAATAGATTCTGACCACTTTTGCTTGTTGAAGTGCGGTTTGAAATTCCCTGTTTTCTGGAGGATATGTACAGAAATAATATTTAAACATTAAATTATCCGGATCATGATTTTATTAAGACAGAGTCGAGAACGCGAAATGAGGCCTTCACCAAGGACAAGGCCCTGGGCCCGGTCCCTGTGAGTCCATGCCTTAAGACGTCCCTGTTCTCTTGTGTAGATTTTGTAAGATCTAATAACAAGGATGGTAAGATTTTACATGGAACTTTCAAGAAACAGTTTATAAAAAAAGGAAAAGAAGTTGAAAATAATATAAACTTTTCAATAAGTAAAGTTCTCAAAACTAAACAAAAAATGGAAAGGATTTAGGGGAATTCCCTACAAGTTCGAAACTATTTTCAACTGAATTACTATAATTATAGTTATGTTTTTTTTTTTTTTTTTTTTTTTTTTTTTTTGCAACCTTTTAAATTTATATCTTAAAGTTGGGAGAAATTATCGCAAATTCGGCTTGGTTGGTGGTCAGGGTCCGAGGGACCCCCGAGAGCTTGAGGGCCCCGGTACACGGCACCGACAAGCCCGTTGGTAGCTACGCCACTGCTCGACAGAAGTACCATCGGACACAAGTTCGCGATCATGATTTCTTGGCTACCATGGCCCTAATACAAGATAACACAGAATACAGAGAATTTTTTAAATGCGGGGTGGCATTCGTGAGAAAGTGGCAGCACAGCGGGACAGTGATCTTGAGCAAATATTGCTATTTTAGTAACCTTGGATCAGTGGAAGGGCAACAGCGTGCATTAGCCATACAAATGTTTTATAAAAACAGTGATAGTTTGGAAACTGCGCAGAGGCAGTTCTGACGCTTTTTCAATTTAGGATGTCCTGGTGTCGTGTCACCAAAACACGCGATTAAAAGTTGGATTTAAAAATTTGAAGAGACTGAATCTATACCCTAAAGAATAAATTAGTGGGGGATAATCAAGAAGTGCTTATACTCTGTAGAGATGTTGCGGCGGTCATACCCACAGTGAGGAATCTCAACAGCAGATTTCAAGATTGCATTTGTACAGGAGGACAGCATCAATAAAAGGTGTAATTTTTTAAAAAATGCACGAAATCCCATTAATGTTTCTTAATTGGAGAATTTTAAGGTTTCAATTATTTATTATAAATAAATGTTTTTCTTCCATCACTCTTGGTTTTACTTAGATTGTTAAAAAGTTCCCGTTTTTTTTGTGTTGCCCTGTACTTTGAAACATGACCGTGACTTACAGTTATAACCAGGTTCAATGCCGCATTGCTTAAAAGCATTAAATTACATACAAGCCCCCCCCCCGGATTGAGTAATATAGACACATTTGCACCTAAAACTATGTTTTGAAGTTCTTAATTTCATACATGTAGATATTAGAATCACTGACTATATTGTACTGTTAACTGCTTCAATTATAGCTCTGGGTCTTTCAGTGAAAACGGTTTTTAACAAAATATGGCCAGCTATAGGTCTCTTACAATTAGATTAATTTCACACACACACACACACACAATATTGTATATGGCATATGTATGTCTTATGTTCACAGGGTTTTTCGTTACCTTCAACTTCCGCCTAGCGAAACAACCATGATCTTCTTGCAGGACATTATTCATGTTAAGGATTCTTTCGAAAAGCCAAACCATAATATAGGTGTATTTTTGTGATTAAAACATCAGTCAATCGGTTATGATCACTTAGGCTTTTTCTATCACATAAATTTTTCCTCTCGGCTTTTGTTCTAATAATTGAGAACCCACAAGCTTTTGGACATGTCCAGTGCACTCTAGTTTTTTGCACCGTCATCAAAAAATTAAACGTCGAACATATTAAGAACTCTTTTGAAGATGCGTGGTAAGGAGTGAGTAGTTTTTAAAAAATAAATAAAATACTTCTAAGTATAGTACCGTATATCATACATCATTTTAAAAAGAAATATTTGTATATTTAAAAAAAACATGCATATAAAAGTGAAATGCGAAAATTGTGTTCGAAAATTCACTGTGCCAGACCCCAAGCAAAATTATGTACTTCACAAAATAGAATATTCACAAACTTGATGATTGATGTCTAACTATTGCTTGCATTACGAAACCCTTATTTGGCATATAACTTAACTGTTTGAATATTATAATGATAGATGTATATTTTCAATATTTTTATCGATCTTTTCGCTTCAAATTATTGCTTTAGCTTACACAGAAGACTTATAATTTTTAGACTTTCTCTTAACTAAAACTTTCTCGAGTAAATCTAAAATAATTCTCAGTGGAAGAAATGACAAATAATTCTTAAGAATAATTTTTGCCATTTCTTCCAATAAGAATAATTAAGAATATTTCTTATCGATTTGACGGCACTGTAACATATATTTACATATAATAATGTGTGATAATAATAATTATTATTTAAACAAATTTTACTTTTTAGGTGCCATGGTCTGACGATGCAAAGTATATCTATGTAGCTAGAAATCCTAAAGATTGTTGTGTATCTTTTTATCATCATATGAAAGATTTACCAGGTTATCAGTTTGCTGATGGCGCTTTTGAAGAATTCTTCTACCTATTCACAAAAGGAGAACTAGATTTCGGTGATTTTTTTGATCACCTCATTCCATGGTACAATATAAGAACCTCAAAGAATGTTTTCTTCACTACATTCGAGGAAATGAAAAGGGATTTTAAGAGTCTAGCAATCAAAGTTGCCGGATTCATAGACGAAAATGAAGCAAAATATCTGAATGACAATCCCGTTATCTTTGAACGCATATTGCATAACTGCACTTTCGAAGAGATGAAGAAATTCATTAATGATGGATTATCTTACTTATATAATGTTAAAAATAAAGATTTTCTTGCAGAATTACCTAAAGGTCGCCAACACATCATTGCGTACAATGAAGCTTTACCTAAAAAGAAATGTGGTAAACTTAATTTCATTCGCCAGGGTAAAACAGGATCGTGGCAAGAATTGTTTACTCCTGCTCAAAATGAAATTTTTAATACATATATTACGGAGAAAACAAAGGATAGTGATGTTATGATGTTATGGAAAAACTAGATCGAAAATTTAATGTAAGATTTTTTAAGGAATTATATTAATAAAGCTAAATTTTTTAGTGATAACAACAAAATATTTGTAATTGACTTAAAAATAACGTTACGTGTACAACCAGCCCGTTGCCAGTACATAAATTCATTATAATTTCTAAGAGCTTTCATATACATAAAAAAAAATTCTACAGAAATAGATACTGTTAGATTGATTCAATGAAACGCTTATAAGTTTATTATTCAATAGTTTAAAGGACACAGGTAAAAACATGGCACGAAACTGTTTCGTAAATATCTTCTTCTCCCTTATATAATCTTGGAGAATATATGAAATCATACAAATAATAAAAATAGTAAGTAAAATTGTTAATACAATTATTATTATTATTATTATGCATTAGGCTTTTATTGCATATGGGTGACAAAGTTGTCGTTGTTTTAATAAACTTTAATTGCTGAGTTTTACTAAAATATACTGGCTTCTTTATTTCGTTACCCCTTTGATTACTTTTAAAGCAAAGATAGGAATTTTTAAGTCGATCGCGATCGACCGGTGGACTGTCAAGACATTTTGGTGTGGCAGCCCTTACTAAGGCAAGCATACTAAAAGAAACACATTTATGGAACTCCGACGCCAGGTAGACTGGAAAATCGGCTTTTTACAATCTATGCGACTGTGTGTAATTTAATCACATGATTCAATAAATGTACAAGAAGGCACATGTATCTAAATTGGAAGCGCACGATGACACTTAACAGATTCGCCCCCACACGCTGACTGAAAAGAGAGAATATAAATGTTGATGATCGGCTCCTCACACTGTAGCATGGGATTGGCTATTGAGACATCCCACGCTTCTACGGGATTGCGTTCTCATGTTGATGCCATGTCCCACAATGGCGTAGGATTCGGCAGCGAACAAATTAAGAAAAACGTAGGTTTCAGATTCATAGGTCAATGAATGCTCTCCTCTCACCGCATTGAATACGTCTACGGTCTAGTAGTAATCTGTCATATTTTAAAAGATACGTACAATATCGAAAACAAGTATTTGGAAAAGAAAACAGATAATTTTAATACAAAATGGCCACACCTGCGCCCCTGGGTGGACCGCAACACCTAAAATATATTGTAAGTAGCTTGTATCCTGGAAAAGTCCACCCACCCCTAATTTAAAGTATCCAACATAAAATATTCTCTCAGTAGCTGGAGGTCAAAGTCTGGAGCTCGTAGTCAGCGTTGTGAAATCATGTGTTCCCAATCCTGATGCTACTGGAAACCTGACTTGTTGAATTCACGAAAAATATGTCAAAACTCAAAATCATCACATTGATGTGGTGCGGAAGTTTGGAAAGGGAGTTGCCACCATGGGTGGGTCTAGGGTCGGACTACCCGGACCCCTGGTGGTATTTGGAACAAACTTGAAAAATATTTTTTTTAAAAAAAATTTGATACATTTTCTGAAATATTATTGGATGTGAATTGGGGGTATTTCATTTAACTTACCTTAGTTCTTTATTTTGCGTACTCTGTATGTTTAATATCAATTTATCAGTTTTCTTTTATGTTGAAACGTGAAGGGTTCGAGGCAGGAATATGTGTTAAGTCATGAAATTTGGTATGCTTCCACATCTTTCACAATTCTCCCCATCCAGGAGTGGATGGGGAGAATTGGACAACGGATATTGGACAACGGACAGAACAACGGATATTCCTTTTATCCATACGATGTCCTGTGTCAGCTATCCAAAAAGTGACGGGGGTAATAAGAATTTTTAGTTGATAGAGAGCCACAAGAGATGTTTTATTTTTGCCTTGAGTGTAAGTACTATAAGTAAAAATAAACACATCGGTAGTCTCCTTTTCAAAGAAATTGGCCTGTGTTAAATAGGCGATTTCTTCTTTTGCAATTTACTCGTTTGAAATAATAGCTGGTAATTATGTCCTTAACTTCGAATTATTTTGTATTTTTTCAAACTTACAATTTTTCTGCTTATATATATATATATGTTGTGTTGCTGCCTTTTTGTTCGCAAGAGTTATTCCCAATTTTAAAAGGTGTGTATTTATGTGAACAATTTACCTTTTTTAATTATAATTTTTTGCTTTGGAGAGAGGGCGGCATTTTCCACTTTTGTCCGGGATTTCAGTACTACTAGAGCCCCACACAGCTTAGGCATTGTTCTCTTAGTTTGACTGAGGTTCCAAAATTCAAAATACTACGTTAATAAATGATCAAATCAAATTAACATAAAAGGTAAGATAAATAAATTAACTTTGGTCTCTGCTTCTTATTTTTTAAAAAAAGAGGCAACATGTTCTGCTGATTCAATCCATATTTATTTAACATTTCGCAATATTGTCAAATGAATAACTTCAGCTTAAATTTTTAAACTACATTTTCGAAACCTGTACGGAAGTGCTCGCAATTCAGGCATAACTTCAATGTTAGTTTTCTTAAACTTTCAGTTAATAAGTCTCTCTTAAAGTTAAGTTAAACTTAATTTTATAATATACCTATAATATCTGGGAAGAATAATGAAATTTAACTAAAATAAAATAAATTAAAAATAATATGATTAGGAAACGAACACCAAAATCTTCAGCACTTTGTATGTAATCCATTTAACTGATCACGAAAGATATAAAATTAGTAACAAATTTAATAGGTTGAGATTAAGTCATAGGCTCTCAAATTTTTTATAACTATCACCTACTTTATAAAGCAAACTTTCCCCCTCTCGTTTTATAGATTTTTCTTTTTAAGTCGTTTGCGGTTTTTGACGAAAATAGCACAACTAGACTATTTTCGTCAAAAAAACTATTAAAAAATAAAGAAATACAATTCAATACGAGTTTCTTGAAGTGTGATACACTTCAAGCTTTTCTTTTGAAAATTATTTCCAGAGCAGAATTTTCAATTTTCTTAATATTATCTTCACTAGTGATCATGAATACTATAAACGTCAAGAACCTCTTACATTTCATATTTTTTTTATGAAACCTCAAATAAAAAGTAATACCCCAGCAGTATCTGAAACATCTGTTGACTCATCCAAGGGTTAAGAGAAAAACTAAGTGTTGATTCAAGACAGCCATTAGAGTTCTGCTATAATATTTACTCTTAGAGCCGATAACCGAGCTGGCCTTTCTCCTAACATCCACATTACACCAAAGGGAGGACGTTTGAGCCTCGGCATATTTAACGTGCCTTTTCTTGTGTTCTTGAATTCTGTAGTGATTTTGAAACTGTTTATAATATTAATCAAATAAAAAATTTCATGTTTTTGGTTTGAATAAAAAAGAAATCAAACTTTTTAATTATATACTTAGTTACGATAACTTTATAGAATGTCAAGCCTTACATGTTATGAAAGATTTTTGTAATTTCTTAATCAGTAAGTTTAATATATCAATACATGATAATGTTTTAAATTCTACAACTGAATACTGTAACATCCTTTTCATGAATAAATCCTATAATCATGTAAACTTTACTAAAGTGTTTGAGAAGTATATTCAATTTTTCCCAGTAAAAAACATTAACATTAAAAGGGCATTTAAATATAATAGGAAAATTGGTAGATCCATCTTTAACTACAATTCTATTGATTTGCAACATAATAATATTGTATGTAATTGTCATAATTATGTAGATTTCATTGATGAATATCATAAACATGTCATATCTGGTAATTTAAATATTATTAAAGATAAAACTCTCAGAGAAATAATGGTTAAGGGTACTGGCTTTAGAATTATGCGTTCTAATAATAATAAAGCTATTAAAGCACAAATTTCTAAAGATATTAATAACTTCATTACAAAAATAGCAATTAAATACAACTTTCCTTTCGAAGCATTCAATGAGTTTAAATGCAAAGTTTTGAGTGAGTTACTTAATCTTAACTATAAAACTGATAAAAATATTTCTTATAAAGATATAAAACACCAAATTTCAAATCTTCAAAAATATTTCATTATTGTATATGTAGATAAAGTTCAGGGCAACTATGCAATCATTTGCAAATGGTTTTATAACTTTATACTTAACAAACAGTTTCAAAACAATAATGCGTTTATTAAATCTAATAGCAGCAATATAGAGAAATCAGTAACCGTATTTCAGCTTTTTATAAAAAACTAGATTTATATACAAAGAATATCAATTTTCCTTATATTTTTCTAACACCAAAATTTCATAAGTGTCCAATTAAATTCAGAACTATTACTAATGGTTTTAATACCTATATTACAAAACCAGGCAAGGTGTTGCAAAAAGTTATACCAACACACTCTAGACAATATCTCAAACTCCATTATTGTAAAGAATAGTAAAGATATCGTTGAGGACATGCAAGGTAAGAGTGTTAAATCTTTGCATAGCTTTGATTTCGAAGACTTATTCAACTCTATTGATATAGAGGATATGATTAAAGTACTTAGAAATGTTTATATTAAATATTCATTAAATAAATTGATAAACTATGATAAATATAATATTATTATACAATTTGTTTTGAAAGAAAATTACATATTTCATAATGACTCTTATTATCAACAAATTAAAGGTCTGCCACAGGGTGGCCCAGCTAGTAATAGTCTGGCTAATATCTATTTACACTATTACGAGAATGAAAAAATTGATACAGACTCTTGTTACTTTTTTAGATACATCGATGATCTAATTATTTTCAGTAATAAAGTTGACTTTACTCCTATATTTAATTATTATCCAACCTACCTGAAATTATTAAAAACCAATTGCAATATAGAGTCAGCAAATTTCCTTGATCTAGAATTAAAAGTTGAAAATAATATGCTAAAAAGTAATATTTTCGATAAAAGAGACTCTTTTGATTTTAATGTTATAAAAATGCCATATTGGAATAGTACCCTTCACATTTCAATTTTTAGAAATATCATTGTAAATTATATAAAAAGAAATAATGATTTAGTATCTGAAGAAGTATTGAGAATTAATAATTATAAAAAATTCTTTCAAAGTTGCCTAGACTATAACTATCCAGCTAATTTTATTTATAAATATATGTCATCAAAGTTATAGCTATTTAATTATTTTTATTTTAAGTATTCATTTCTATTTATTTTATAGTATATAATTTTCTTGTTATATTTCTTAATATATTTAGTCTATAGTATATAATATTCTTAATATATGCTTATATTAAGTTTAGTTACTAAAAATATATATAGATGGCGCCTTTATTCTTAGTATTGCTGTGTTTTTTTTTAATGCATTGAGTCAGTACATTTGTGGAATCTGTATACATCGGGTAAGATTAGAGTTTCTTTGCTCATTTACATTATTGTTAATTATGGTTATATTCATTATTAACCTCTATTGCAAATATTTTTGTTTATACATATTTATATTTGTCTTTCTTCCGGATTCCTATGGTAATTTAATATTGCAATTTCTATTCTATTGCTGTTATATTCACCCACGTGGGTTTTAGGCTTTTGCCTTAGTTTATACTGGGAGCTATTATGTAGAAAAAATTTCTGCTGCAGGAGAAGGTTGAGATCTCACACATTGTTTAATCCTGTTTCACTGTCCTAAACCAGTGACAGCTCGATAATAGTTTTCCCCTCTAGCTACATTTCTCTTTTTTGGTTTGTCATGGTTCCATGTTCTTGGTTCTTCCGGTCTGATCTTAGGATTCTTGGGATTTATTAGTCTTCTTTTGAATTATTTACTGCTATATATATATATATATATATATATATATATATACAGTCGGCTCTCGGTAATTCGAAGTATATGCTCAGTCCCTAGAAAAACTCATGATATTTCGAACTAAAACAATATGTTTTGGTACACACAATATTTCGAAGTAAAGTCTGTGGCTGGCCAGACTACAACACGCTATATAATTCGAAGTTATCTTATAAAACTCTCAACAATTCGAACACTCACTGTCATCTGCAGTCCTGTAATAAATAGGCTGAAGCTTACAAGTTTTGCGTTATGTTGTCTCTGCGTGTCTCCCCTGTAACGTAGCCCCTTTGATGACCATCTGTCTGCTACTCCTTCTCAGTGTTTTTCGATTCCTCATGCAAAAAGACACTTTTATTGTTTTCATTCCTTTAAGAGGACAATAGACCAACCGCACCTGTTGTCAGCCATCCATATATTTTGTTTAACAAATGGCCTTGCTACTTATGTGCTCAGAAAGGATGGTCCTCTATTGTGAAGAAGAAATGCGTGTAGGATTGTGATGAATATGTATTACTAATACAGGACTTTTAACTTCTGTAAAATATTTATACTGTATAAAAAAATGTACTTTTTAAAAATACCTTAAAATTTTTTTATACATGTGCACGCAATTATTGTTTAATTACATAGTTTCAAATTTAAATGTGTTCGAAAAAAATTTCTCTTCGTGTATTTTGGGAATTTTTTCTACTCTCTTGTAATTCGAAGTTTTTCACTGGTCCCTCCAAATTCGAATTATTGAGAGTCGGCTGTATATGTATTACCAAGTTTCTTCCGAATTACTCAAATACTTATTAAGTTATACAATGTTCAGTTTTTTGCTTAACTTTTGGAAACCAATGTAGCTAATTTTTCTAGTACTTGAAAGTGAGAAAATTGTATCATTTTTATCAGTCTCATTATTTGTCTTTTGGCCGAATACTCTTGTAATCTAGGAGGTTTCATTTGAAAATACTTCTTGATTCATCAAATACATTTAGGTTGGTTCTTAAGAGATTGAATAAACCCATATTTCAAATATTCAGTTTAAACTATTTTGTCGACATTTCATTTTAGATTCAGCCATGATCGATTAATACAATTTACTGTAAAGTGTTCACAAATTATAAATTTATTGTAAAACAAATCATTAAAAGTATGATTTATTCCTTTTTGTCTATTACATTTAAATCTTTTGTCTATCACAGAAATAATTATTGGCAAAAAGTGCATAAAACCTAATGGAACTTTTTCCTAAGTTTCTACTGGAACTGAAATTTCGGATATTGTCCGTTTCTTTAACAAAAGGGCATTGTGATCGAAAAGATCGTTTGTAGGCCAAAAAAGAATACTCTTTAAATAATGCTAAGAGAATAGAAGCGACCATAACGATAGACTTGGCGATTAATATAGTCGCCAAATTTGATGACCCAAACAGAAGCACCTAAAGACTCCAGGAGAGTCTAGAATGATTATTTCATGAGTTTTAGTATAAGAATCTAGAATAACTTCACTGCCTATGTTTAAACGATGCAGAGAAGTATTAATTGAAATGTCAGCATTCTACTTTGTTTCATTCTCGTCTTATTCAGTGGTTCCCAAAGTGGTTCCTTCGGACCCCAAGGGTCCCTAATATCATTCAGGGGTCTGTGGAAAATTAAAAATGATTTGGAGGGGTCCCTGAATAAAGTCAGGGGGTCCACGCAAGGTTTAATATAAAATAATAAAATCGTGTGATCCATTTTTATTATTAAGAAAATTTAAATATACTGCTTGACAATTGCTAAGGAACAAGTGATTTATGCAAAATTGCGTGTCAGACAGCTGACCAATAAAAGTAAATTCAAGCTCAGAGGGCGTAGTAGACCAGGACTCGTTATCTTTATAAAAGACAGTGCACACAAGCTCATGATTCATTCGAAAATTCATACTGTTTAATGTTTGGCGAAAATAGTGCTGGATGTTATAAAAGTTTCTTCTCTGAAATTATGTTTGATTCTTGCAATAATTAAGAGCAAAATGTGAGCAAGACATCATTTGAGTGATTACGATCGTGGACGACTAGAAGCAGGTCAAAGTGTCACTACTGTAGCTGCAATGGGTGCATCAAAGAGAGTATCACCTCACAATTAAAGAAGGTCTCTGAAGGTGGAAATGTTTTGTGAAATCATGCCGAGGGTCAAGGTCGGAACATCACACCTTTTAGAGGATCGCTAAATAGCAAAGGAACAGAAGTTTCCCTCCTGGCCGGATAGCTGCAAACCTTGCAACTGCTACCGGTACGCATGTTTCAGCAAGAATCATTTCACGGCAATTAAATCAAGTTGGTTTGTATGCATGGAAGCCTGTTCATTGCACCAACTACACCATCGTCGAGAGAGATTACGCTTGTGTAAGGAACATGTTAGTTGTGATGACCAAACTAGGTCTAAAGTGATGTTCTTCGACGAATATCGTTTCAGTGTGATAAATGATTCTGACCACCAATTACTGTGGAGAAAGCGTGGAACACGTTATGCATACGTTTGTTTGTGAACGTGATCGGTACAGCCCAGGTGTGATGGTGTGGGCAGGCGTCATGCACAATAGCAAAACACCGATTCACATCTTTGAGCGAAGAAGCGTTACATCGCAACGGTATTGCAGAAAGATTATTCTGGATAATGTTCGTATTTATAAGGGGGGGGGCTGTAGGCCCAGACTTTGTTTTTGGACGATAATGCGCGGTCACATAGAAGCATTGAGGTAACGGACACAAATGCAAAGTGAAAATATTCTTCATGTGCAATGGCCTTCTTACTCTCCCGACCTAAATCCTACTGAACATGTCTAGAATGACTTGGTAGACGTGTTGCACAAAAAACCATCCCTCCCCGAAAAGCGCAAGAGCTCGAAACCGCTTTGAGAGAGAAGTGGTACAATATTCCCCAAGGACTCCTCGATAGTTAAGTGAAAAGCAAATGTGGAGAACACAGTTGTAAAATGTGCACTAATGGCCACGGTCAACACATATATTACTATGGTACTCGTATCTGCATCATTCTGACCTGAAGATCAATTTTTTGTGGCTGTTTGAAAATCATCCAAAAAACATCTTTTTTTTTAAAGTTTTTAATTCTTCAATGTGTGGCGATATGTGTACTAGTTTGCACCATAATAAATGCACATCCTCCCTACTAAATATGATCTTAGTTTCATTTCTTCAATCATTGTCTATTCTTAATTATTCCGAAAAACGTAACTATTTCTTAGCAATTGTTAAGCAGTGTAAAAAGCAATAAATAAAATAGTAACGGGTGTTTTGCCCTGAGTAAAATATAAATATAGGTGAGTGCTTAAAATACAGAATGTTATTTAAGTACTGAGCGTTATACAAAACATTCTGTAAATGAATATTGACAAAACATATTTTCACTGATTTCTCACTTTTCGCAACAGGGGGCAACATCTAAGCGAAATGACAGACTGCGTGCTTCTTAACTAATATTTCTTTATTGATTGAAAAGTCCAGAAAGTTGTACGATATTAGTGAAGAACTTATTTTACCAGCTGTAAGTGAGGTAATACGCACCGCGTTGCACAAACCAGCTTTCGGCGTTATAAAGAGAATTCCACTGAGTAATAATATAGTACAGGAGGATTGACGAAATGTCTCGGTGCGTAGAAAATTCTTTAACTGTGTACTTAAAAACATCTGAATTTTCTATACACTTGACGAGTCCACTTTACCAAGAAATGAAGCTTTACTTTTCGCTTATGCAAGATTTGTAAAAGAAGAAAAATTTTGCCAAGGATTATTATTTGCATAATGTTTGGAAACCGATACGAAAAGTGAAACGTTATTTACTGAATTAAAAAAGAATTTTCGATGTAAAAGCTATACCCTTGACTAATATCATTTCTGTTGCTACTGAATAGGGTTTCGTTCCGGGAAATTGTAGGAAATTCATACTTTTTGTATTATTGGGAATTATACTCGGTTCCCAGAAACGACACTTGACTAAAATAATTAATGAGGTAGCTAATTTCGACTTGACTGAGAATTTCGATCTCCGTAATAAATTTTACCTGACCATTTTGTTGTATAATAGACCATTGACCCCAATTTCTTGGAAAGAGAAATGTTCGTTGGCACCCCCAGCAATGGGTAAGAGTGTAATAAGAGAAAGTGTAACTCTCATGCAGGGTTCGTAAGAAAGTTTTTCGACTTGCTGAAGAGGAGAATATAGCTGAAGAGGAGAACTATATGTTGTATACGCTCAGGCGACACCAGCGCCACTCTCTGTAAACCCCGGATGTAAGCGGGAGAAGGAGTAGACTTACTGTTCCCCAGCAGCGCGCGCCTAGTCAGGTTTAACAACCTGTAAATGTCATTAAATATCCTTAAACTTTAACGTCTCTCTTTCATTCAACATACCCCTAGACACCACCCTCTCTGTTACATGGGGGCTCGACCTCGCAACCTTAATGGTTTTTGAACCCGTGTAAAATCAAAAGTCGCCCAAAATAAACGGCGCTCATCGAAATCGCCCAACACAATGGCGAACGCTGAATCAACGAATAAATCCGACGCCTACTAAGAGCCAATCCTCCACTCTGAGACCAATACTTCCGTCTCCTTCGCCAAGCCAAACCAAAGCTTGAGACTCAACCAAAAAGTCTCTTCGGCATCGTCCAAGTGTTCCAGTGAAACAAAAAGGCCAATTTCCCCGCCTATTCATCGCATCAAGAGTGTAAACTCCATCTGCTTCGTAACTACAGTCATCGCCGTGAAAAGTGCACAGTGGTGAACTCATCTCGCAAACGGATAGCTTTTATAAGCGAAATCTATCTCCAGTCTACAAACCGATATCATCAAATCAGGTAGGATCAAACCTTTTTTTTTACTCAGCATGTATCGAAATACTAAGAAAGAAGATCTAATAACCGCCGCTAAAGAACTAGGTGTTACTGTCCCAGAAAATGCTACGCTTGTGAATTAAAAGCACTTATCGAACAAACTGACACTTTCAAAAACGAACCTGAATTCGTTAAGGATATGCTTAATTTACTCGTCGAGGAACGAAAAGAGTCAGAACTAGAAAAAAAACAAGCAGAACTAGTGAAAAAAGAAGCCGAGCAAACGGCCCAAAAAATCATTCAACTTCAAAAAGAAATTGAACTCGCGAAAATAAACTCCGCTATAAATTCTAATAATTCAAACAATACTACTGCAACATTCGAAACACCGTCAACTAACCTTTTAGAAAGTCTCATTAAATCCGTTAAGACCCTTAGTATGCCAGTTCCTTCTAAACCTGAAAATTATAATTTATTTTTTCATTCACTTGAACGTGCGTTTACAACCAAAAATGTTCCACAGGAATTAAAATCAGAGATCTTAATTAATATTCTCGGTGAAAAAGCTAACAGTATTTTACTTTATATCCCCGAAAACGAACTTCAAGATTACGAGAAAGTTAAACACATTATTTTACGAGAATTCCAACCAACCCCACAAGAATGCTTAATTAATTTCCGTAGGGCCCAACGATTGCCAAACGAATCGCACGTACAGTTTTCGTCACGATTAACAAGTTCTTTTGAATATTATTGTAAACTTCGTAATGCGAATGATTTTAAAACTTTGTGTGAGTTAATGATAGCCGACAAATTATTTTCTACCCTCGATCGAGAAACGCAACAACATATCGCGATACGCCAAAACGAATCTTGGTTTAAGCCTACTAAATTGGCTAGGGAATGCGATGTTTCTACGTAGCAAAGCGAAAGTCGTATTCCGACAAAACACATATCGTCAACCACCATATGACAGCAAAAAACAAAAATACAACTCGTCTCAAAGCTTTAACCGCTACTACTCGCGTGATAAAAATTTCACAAATTATTCACGAAACACTTCAACAAATAACCCGCGTCGTAGTTCTCACAGAAACGAAACTCATTTCAATTCTAGACCTAATTCAAATCACGGTCCTGTTTGTAAAGTCGAAGGTAAAATGTTTAATGAATCCTTACATGAATTGCAATACGAAAATATTTTTGTTAATGATAAAATCGTGAAAACTTTAATCGATTCAGGAGCGAATATTGTGTGTGTGAAATCCTCCCTCATTCCACCCGAAACAAAATCTTTAGGAACTGTTCAATTAACATGTGCTTTCGGAAATGAAATTCAAGCTGAACTTACTAAAATTAAATTAGCTCTTCCAAGTTTTCGTGAAAACCCGATAATAGTAACTGCAGCTGTCTGTAATAAATTGTATTGTGATTTAATAGTTCCGCCTAATATTTTTGATGATTTAAATAAAGCAGAAAAAGAAAATGCACGGATTTCAGAAAAAAATCCTACTTCCTCTCATTCTAAGAACATTCTTTCGCCTAAAAACAAAAATGATAGACAAAATAATTTCGCTAGCCAAAATATGTCGAGCTTGCATTCTTTTGCACCGCAAACTATCCCAAATCATTCCGGCGAAGGTTCAAGGCCAAATGGCTCAAATCGATTTCCAAACATTCACAGCGCGAGTAATGTAAAACACCCAATGAATAAAAATGAATCGTTAAACTCTCCACAACAGAAATTATTTGATAGAAAAGAAAATAAGAAATATGAACTGACGTCACAGCCCAAATCCGATCAAACATGTTATATAACTGATTTTCAGCGCGAAGCTAACGTAAGCACAAATCTTTTTCTGAATTGAAAATTAGCGATTGTAATTCTTTACCAGTTAATAATAAAAACGAATCTCTCTCTTTGCTTTTTCAAAATGAGGATTGTTATTTATCAAATTTAAATGTAATTTATCCTCAAGTAGATTTATCGCATATTTTGAACGTTGATACGCGTCGCGAAGTTGAAAACCTTATCCAATCTTACAAACCAAATAAAATTAAAGATAAAAACTTACAGATGCAAATTATCCTTTCTGATGACACACCCATCGCTTACGTCCTAAAAGATTAAGTCAAGCGGAAAAAATTATCGTCGAAAACCAAATTGAGCAATGGCTGTCTGATGGAATAATTTCCCCAAGTTCATCTAATTTTGCCGCACCTTTAGTTCTTGTCAAGAAAAAAGACCAGTCAACTAGACTCTGTGTTGATTTTCGTGCTCTTAATTCTAAAACAATTAAACAAAGATTTCCACTACCCCTCATTGAAGACATTTTTGATCAACTCCATGGAGCGATACTCTTTTCAAATCTGGACTTAAAAAACAGTTTTTTTCACATCAAAATTGATCCTGATAGCCGTAAATACACCAGTTTCATAACACATAATGGTCAATACCAATTTAATAGAGTTCCTTTTGGTTTGTGTAATTCTCCCTCACTATTTCAAAAATACATTCAAATTGTGTTTAAAGATCTCTTAAAAGACAACACTGTTATTATATACATGGACGACATTTTAATTCCGGCAAATTCTGAATGTGAAGGGATTGCAAAGCTTAAAAAAGTATTTGATGTTGCTGCTACTTATGGTTTAGAGTTTAACTTTAAAAAGTGTAATTTTCTTCAGCGGAAATTAACTTTTCTTGGCCATATTATTGAAGAAGGCACTATTCGTCCTTCAACAGCTAAAACAAATGCAGTCATGAATTTCCAAACACCTAAAAACACTCGGCATGTCCAATCATTTTTAGGACTAACAGGCTATTTTAGAAAATTTATTAAGGACTATGCATCAATCGCACGACCTTTAAGTGATCTTTTACGAGACAAAGTTCCATTCACCTTTGGTCCTATACAAAAACAAGCTTTTCTCTCTTTGAAGCAAATTTTGTCTCAGGAACCTGTATTACATCTTTATCAGCAAAACGCTCCATTACAAATACACTGCGATGCCAGTGCGAAAGGGTTTGGCGCTATACTTCTACAAATGGACTCAAATCAGAACTTTCATCCAATACACTATATGAGTCGTAAAACTTCTCCTCAAGAAGAGAAATACTCCAGCTACGAGCTAGAGGTCTTAGCGATAGTTACAGCATTAAAAAAATTTCGACACTACCTCGTCGGCACAAAATTTCAAATAATCACAGATTGCCAAGCATTTCAAAAAACTATGTCAAAGAAAGATTTACCACCTAGAATAGCACGATGGGCTCTCTTCTTAGAAGACTTCGATTACGAAATACTTCACAGGCCAGGTAAACAAATGCAACATGTTGACGCGCTCAGTCGTTATCCCGTCATGCTCATACAATACAACGAGACAACACAAAAAATTAAAAAAGCACAAATTAATGATGAGTTTACATCCAGTATCAAACAATTATTACAATCATCTTTAGCCTCTGATTATACATTAAAAAACGATGTGCTGTACAAAATTGTCAACGACCAAGAACTTCTAGTCGTTCCACTTGAAATGCAAAAACAAATCGTACAACTTGAACATTCTAAAGGACATTTCGGCATCAACAAAACTGAAAATTTAGTCAAACAACAATTCTTTTTCCCAAATATGCGTAAGACTGTAGAAAATGTTATTGCAAATTGTATTCCTTGCATTCTTTCATCCAAAAAATTTGGCAAACGAGAAGGATTTCTACATCCCATACCAAAAGGTGATATTCCACTTGATACCTACCATATTGACTTTTTGGGTCCACTCCCAAGTACCAACAAAAATTACAAATATATCTTTACTGTCATCGACGCTTTCACCAAATTTTTGTGGATTTATCCTGTAAAGTCTCCTTCAGCTAACGATGCTTTAGACAAATTAAAATTACAACAAGTAACCTTTGGAAGTCCCAGACGAATAATTTCAGACAAAGGAACAGCATTCACTTCGACAGAATTTCAGAAATTTTGTCAGGATGAAGATATCGAGTTTATTTCAATCACAACAGGTGTACCGCGTGGGAACGGTCAAGTAGAAAAAATTCATGCAACGTTAATACCAGTCCTAACAAAGCTTTCACTTGAAGATCCAATAAATGGTATAAACACGTATCATCAGTTCAACGAATAATTAACAGCACTGTTTCCATAGCCACCAAATATACACCATTTGAACTTTTAACAGGCGTCAAAATGAAAAATAAAGATGACATCAAAATCAAAGCCATTCTCGAGGAAGAAAATTTCCAATTATCTTTACAGAATAAACAACAAATGAGAGAAGATGCCAAATCCAATATCCTGAAATTACAAGAACAAAGTAGACTACACTACAATAAACATCGCAAAGAAGCAAGAAAATACAAAGAAGGTGACAGAATTGCAATCAAGAAAACCCAGTTTGGAGTAGGTGTGAAATTGCGACCAAAAATATTTTGGCCCATATGAAGTCGTGAAAGTTCGTCAAACGACAGGTACGATGTAAAGAAAATAGGAAGACAAGAAGGCCCGAATTTGACATCCACATCTGCTGATCTGATGAAACCATGGGATAATCCCTAAGACTTTTCTTTCCAGAACTCTAATGACTTTATTTTTTTTCCTCTATATACTCAAGGAAATTTGAACTTTAAAAATTTGTTTAATCTTTTTTTCTTTTCAGTTGTAGTATTTGTATAATTTTTACTTGCATATTTTCCAGCCTGGTCGGGGACCGACCACATCAGGATGGACGAGTGTTGTATACGCTCAGGCGACACCAGCGCCACTCTCTGTAAACCCCCGGATGTAAGCGGGAGAAGGAGTAGACTTACTCTTCCCCAGCAGCGCGCGCCTAGTCAGGTTTAACAACCTGTAGATGTCATTAAATATCCTTAAACTTTAACGTCTCTCTTTCATTCAACATACCCTAGACACCACCCTCTCTGTTACATATATGTT
>BMAO01037113.1:0-82056 GCA_019973975.1 Trichonephila clavata
AAAGAAATACGTCGGAATTTAGTGAAGAAATTTCTACGTAAAGTTCAAAAAGTATTTTTCATGTTTTTCCTACGTTCACATAAAATTGAATAAGCGAAATATTTTATAAATCCTTGCAATAAAATTCCATGTGTAAGAATATTAACAATTGTTAAGTACAGTTAGATCATTTTTACAAGTGGTAAAAATACACCAAAATTGCATTTCATTAATACATCAATATCTTTTTTATATCCTATGAAAAACTTTTCTTATTTATATATAATAATTATTTAACGTATGTTCAAATTTTGAAACACTAGCAAGTAGTAAATCATTTGAAAAATGTTTCGGATGGTACCAAGTAATGAGATATGCACAATATATTATTATAAATTCTGAAACATGTTCTACTTGCTAGGAGGTTAGCTATACAAAATACTAAATATTATGAAGTACAGACAATTGCCCAGGAAAATCAAACATATACAATAATATAAATTTTTCATGAAACTAGTTAGCTGTGAATATTTTGTTTTTTAATCTTTTTTTTTAAAAAAATACGTATATTTCGAATACGGTGAAAATTGTTTAACACGAAACCGATTATTTTGGAATTGAAATTTTTTCGTGTTAAAGGATGTAGTAAAAAAAAACACATTTCACCAAAATTAAGTTTATTAGAGTACATTTTATTTATATAGATCTAAATATTCATGTATTTAATAATATCAATGAAACAAAAACATGCATAAGAACTTAATAAAATTTATTGCAAAATTTTAAACTTTTTGAAAAACAAAACATTTATTGAGTTTTTGGAAAATAATCTGATGAAAGAAATTTACTAGTTAACAATGGCGTTATGTATAATATTAGGGCCTCCATGCAAAATCAGATTTTGGGCCCCAAGCCATATCTTACAAAGAATTGCAAAACCGTAACACACCGGACTTGCCCCCCCCACACACACACGATGCGGGAGCGTACATTACGCCACTGATATCAAACATCGTTTTGCTTAGAAATCTAGCAAATCTTTCAATTTTGAATTTCTTTGGTAATCTTTCTGCACGAGATACAAATACTATAGGCCCAGACCGGGAAATCTTCAATAACGTGGGCTGGATTTTCTACCGCCAAATCCTCTTTTCTAGCCGAAGATCGATCGCCAAGGCGTATCCTTGAGAGGAACCGGTTTGTAGTAACCATATGCGATACGATTCTCCTCGGAGAAAGCTCCGCGTAGTAATATATTGTATTCCTGACATTCGGGTTTTCATGTCAGTGTTGATGTTTTCTGAAAATATTACCAGTGTAATTTAAAGGGTAGGGTAAACGATTTCTCGAATTCACATTTTAAACTTTTTTTATCTCAAAATGAGATTTTTTAAAAAAAAAACTTTATGTACATGTTAACTAAGTTAAATTTCAAGTTTTTTCTTTTCAAAGCAAAGAGTTATTATTTAAATTCGAAGCTAAATTACATTATTTTTATAAATACGAGACATAAGTATCAAATGAAACATAGTTTTAATTTTCTGCCCTGTCTTGGGGCCCTTTCGCAAAAGTAGACCCTGAGCCTCTGCACAAATGTAGGTCCCCAACTTTGACGCATAAAAGTAAACAGTGCGTTGTATACGTTGTCAAATACTCGTACAAACCCCAAACAAATAAATGTGTATAACTTACAATTGCGCGAATCGGCTAGGCCTATATAAGAACGACGGTCATCACATGTACCCAGTTGACATATTATCCGAAATTCCAAGATTTTCGGAGAATATACCATCGGAAAAAACATTCGAACGTTGAAATTATTCGAAACATGATCTTATTAAGGCTGAGTCGAAAACGAGACGAGGCCCCCAATGTGGCCGAGGCCCTGCCCCAGTTGGCACATGCCTTAAGACGTCCCTGACAGTAAATATTAGAAGTTTTGCTAAATTTGATAAAATATTAAAAATTATACAGGTCAATCATTTGATAATGCATTCAATATGTCCAGGTAATACTCAAGTCTACAGACACATATTAAACTACAGTTCAAGCGCAACTTTTTTTTTTTGTGTCTGTCACTCCTTAAATTTAGCAGAAAATTTTGCAACAAAAAGTTGTAGCGATGTGATTAAACATATTATGCTGCCCAGAAGTAATTCATTTTTTCTCTGCATACCCCCCCCCCATCTGTAATCGAGTGGTAGCGTGTCGCGCTTTCACACCACGTCCAGGGTTCAAACCCCGGGCTGGCAAGGTCGACTCAGCCTTTTATCCCTTCAATGGGTCGATAAAATAAGTACCAAGCTTGTGCTCGGGAACTAAGGTTTTACGCCAGACTGACCACCTGACCGGAACATGAGGTCATGTTTCTCAGTGCCTAAGGTCACGAAAACTGAGAGGGGCACAGTAGGCCTTGGCCCTCTAGTGGGATATTGCACCACTGAAAGTTGAATTTATCAACCCATCTCATTGGCGAATATTAATAAAATTCTGAAAAGAAGTAAACGTGCAATATCGGTGATAAAAGTTTTAGGTACATGATGTTCAGCAAAAGCAGATGTCGTACGAGCTATAAGACTTGGTTATACGCATGCAAGAGATACCCTGGCCGAAATCCGTGACGCGAATGAGGAAAAAAAGAGTTCAATAGTGAAGGCACAACTTCCCTTTTGAAACAGATGGAAAAATATGAAATTTACCTAATGACCGAGATTTGGAATATCTTACTGCTGAGAATAATTGCTACAAGTAAATAGTTGCAAAAAGTTGAGTGTGAATTATTAAAAGGATCTAGTCTACCAAAATATCTAGAACATTATATCCAAAATTTCGGACATGAATTTGGAAAAATCGTTTATGAATTTGAAAGAAGGGAAAATTTCACAGTGAATTCATTTTATGTCATATGCGATAGGACAATAACAGAACTATCCCGAAGAGCTGAGGTATATGAAACTGTTTTAGAACACACCTAACTGTATTTTTGACGAGAGATTATTACCTAAAATTAAGAAGAAAGCTCTTATAAAAAGACTAACGGATATTTATGAAGATGGTATTGAATCTTTTAATTTTCGCGAAGTATTGGGTAAGTTTTTACGATTTTTAAAAGAAGACAAAGATACATTGAAAACCCCACTAGAAATTTATCGAGTTGCTAGAGAAATGGTATCAGGGGCGGCTCTAGGGCCGGACCCCTGCCCGGAGCGGGAAATTTTAAGGGCGGCATTTGGATCGAATTTGGAAAATATTTTTAGTGTTACAAAAAGTTTGTTATATTTTTCTGAAATATGGTGTGAATTTTATATTTCATTTAAAGTGCCTTATTTCTTTATTTTGTACTCTGAATGTTTAATGTCAGTTGTCTTTTGTGTTGAAACTTTAAGGGTTCGAGGTGGGAGTATATGTTAAATCATGAAATTTGATATGCTTACACATTTTTCACTGATAACTTTCTCAACATCCAGGAGTGAGGTCACAACAGACATTTCTTTCACCCAGTGTCAGCTATCCAAAAAGGGACAGGGGTAGTAAAAGTTTTTAATGGATAGAGAGCCACAAGAGATGTTTTATTTTAGTCTTGAATGTAGTTACTATTAGTTAAAATATATACTTGTGATCCCCACCATCAGTAGACTCTTTTTCGAAGAAATTGGCCCGCTGAAATGGGCCATTTCTTCTCTTACATTTTACTCGTTTGAAATAATAATAGGTAATTATGTACTTCATTTCGAATTATTTTGTATTTTTTAAGACTTAATATATATATATATATATATTATATATTATATATATATATATATATATATATATATATAGGATGAATTTTGTTCGTCAGAATTATTCAGGTTTTATAGTTGTGTATCGATGCGAACAATTTATCTTTTTTAGTTATAATTTTTTGCTTTGGAGAGGGCCGGCACTTTCCACTTTGTCCGAGGCGGCAAAACTGCTAGAGCCGGCCCTGATGGTATCGATTTTCCCTAATGTGCAGACATACTTTTGAAAATATATTTAACAATACCGATACCAAATGTATCAGGTGAGTGATCTTTTTCAGTTTTAAGGCGCGTTAAAATTATTTAAGAATGCTATGGGAGAGGAGACAAGATGAACAACCTTGACATATTACGTATAAAACAAGATTTTTTGGACAAAATAGACACGGAAAAAAATTGATGAATTTGCCAAAAAGAAATCAAGACATAACGCTTTGCAGCAAAATTGCACAAGCTCTTTAATAAAGTTTAAAATTTTTTTTTAAAGTTAAGGTTTATCTTGAGCAATTGAGTTTTAATATAGCTATACATTTTATTACGAGATTTTAAGTTTAACGAACCTTTTCACTATTTTAGATTTTTACTCTTGAATTCATGGGCCTCAAACCTTTTACCGCCAGGGGCCTCCAACTAACTTAATCCGCCTCTGTCTTTGTATTGGAATCAGATCTCGAGCGTCACTTATATAAATGTCGAAGTCTCAATGTTATTTAAAAAAATTATTTCAGGATATTACTGGAATCTGTCATTAAATGTAATTTTCTAATATATAAAAGAAAGTTTTTTTTAAAAAAATGAAAATGAAATGAATTTAAGGCATCAGGATTGGAAAACACCCTAAATTGTATTAAAATGATTTCATCCTATATATGAATTTCACAAACTCCCCAGTTATTTCATTTCATACCTGTTTCAATAAAATTCATCAGGTTTAGAAAGTTTTATTGCAATTTTTATATTCATTTGCTTGCATTAGAATTTATATTTGGGTTATGGTCAGGCTAAAAAATGGGCTTTCCAAATGAGCTATGGTTTCGAATCTTGATTTCCTTCACGACCCTTTATTTTGAATATTGTAGTATGCTTCATATTAAACGAAATTGATCCTTGCAATCCTTAGACGGCGTAATATGAATGGGAGGAACGAGATTCGGTGTCACATATTTGTCACTAGCATTTCTGAAATTCAAGGTACTGCGTCGCCTATCCAAATTAAAATTTTCAGTTGCTTGTGATTCCAAACAATTTATTTATAGTACTAATATTACCTTTAATGAATATGTTATGTGTATTGAAATCAATAATTCAAGGAAGAAAATTTTGAGAAAATCCCTTAAATAGTATAAAAAAGCTTTACTGTAATAAACTAAAATCGACAAAAGGATGATTTTCTGACTTACAAATTAATGCAGCATATAATACGAAAGTCATTTATGGAAATAATTTTCATTTACATTATTAGGAGTAAAAGTATACATTCCATATTATGTTGTCAACCACGTTGAAATATTTAGCGAAAACATGCACAGATTATCCAGAATATAAACGTTTTTGACGAACGTTAACATTCTGACTTGAAAATAATAAATTAACTTCAATTTTTTTAATTAATGGTCGTTAAAGTAAACGTTATCCTATTGATGCGAGCTGCTAATTTATTTTCACTACTTTTCACAAAACATCAAATTTAATCAGTTAATTCCATTTGTTTAATACTCAAATCCGTCAAAATATATTTTATATATATTTTTAAAAAATTTTTAGTAGTACTCAGCGGCTTAAAGCATACCCCCGCATCGCAGGGAGGCCCAGGATTCAAGGGGCCCCATAGACTGACTGATGCCGAATAAGTAATCCTTTGTAAGATCCGGCTTAGGGCTTAAAACCAGACTCTATAGGGGGTCCCTAATATTTTCCGTGAGACAATTGGTAGTACTTAAAAAAACTTTATAGATGACCGCCCTTCCTTTGTAAGTCCATTACAACGAAATTTATAAAATCTGAGAAGTCCTAAGTTTTCGTATGTATTCTAAGGGAAAAAATTGCTTAGTGCTCATCTTAAAAAAAATCGCATCTATATTTATATACGAAATGTTCACTTAAACCTTTTGCTAGATATAATTTAATAGAAATGTGTTTATAAATTTTGTATAACATATTTTTTACGTTTCAGTTTTATTAATTTAAGTGTTTGAATTTTACTATTGCAAAGTATTTTATGCGTGCTTCAGCATTCGATTTTTAAGAAATTTTGTATACGATTTTGCATCTTTAATTTCTAAATAAAATATAAATATTTGTCATGGATAACACTGTTTTCAGCTTCTTGATTTTACAAATTTCTGTGTGCATGTGAATACTTGGTACACATGATGTTAATTGTATTGCGATTCACGATTACTTGTAAGAAATGAAGCTCTTATTAGTACCTAGCGAATTTTTGAAATTGCATATGAAGTTTTATTTTTCACTTTTTTCAGTAAAGTACAAACTTTAAAGCATCAAAAAAATTTTGTTATGGAATTATTCAATTTTTTTTCAGTAGCAAAAAGTATGAACAAAAAAAGAATAAAAACTTATTGGCTTTCTTCCTTTTTCACTAGATAACTTTTGAAGGATGTACAGTATAATACTACATTCTTTTATAAAATTGAAAACGGAAAAATGCTTGTGTATTCTGAAAAAAACCTAAAATTTTAAATTTATCTGCTATTTAAGTATTTCTTAAAATTAAAAACAAATTTAAACGATTCAGAGAGAAAATCCTTCCTTTTCTTTGAGTATATGGTGTTGCGAATTTTACTTATTGCAAATTTGTTATTTTTCAATTTTTTTCATTTTTCCAAGTGTTACTTGAAAATAAGTTTCAGATTCCATGTAAAATGCCTCTTAAACTTACACAGGAAGCTATTTCTTCCTGGTAATTTTTTTAATAACAGTATTATTCATAATAAGCTATTTTCCTGTTTGAGTATTTCGCCACTACACGTATCTGTAATAAATAGATTTATGTAATTTTTGTCCCACTCCTCTGTTTTTTTGCAGGGGTGTTTTTTAAAAATAATTATAATATTATTGTATCATTTTCATGCTTATTTTTTGTATCGTTTCCTGTATATCCCGTGTTAAATCAAATCTGGGTAATCACTAAAGTTTACTCAGGAAAACTCATACACATACATATAAGTAGTATGTAGCTTTACTTTCCTCCGTTCTGCGTGAGTGAATATTAACGTCGCCCTGTTCAGTTATATATACATGAGGGCTTTTAGCGACGAACCTCGCAATTTTGAACTATGGTCAAGTGACGAGGATGACGCCCGATCTGGCATCCCCTCTCCTAACTACCACGCCACACCAGGGGAGGACTTTTGAGCTCCCGGCAGATTTGACGTGCATTGTTCCCCTATACGGCGGGTCTACAGTGGTACTGAACTCGAACTCATGACATGCCAGCCACGCGTCTGTTACCTTGACCACTAGGCTAACAGTGCCACTTCCAATGTTCTGCAGAGCATGATAAAGGGCTGATGTTAAAGTAGCTTTGTATATTTAAAATACTAATCTATTTTTACTTCATAAAGCCCAACCAAAATAGGACAATCGGTGTTTTTTTTGTTGTTGCACTAGGGCCTTTGGTTACCTATTTGCGCCCCTTATATAACTCTATATTAAATTAAAAAAATGAATAGTATATTTCCAATCCGAATAGTCTCGAGAGTAAAATGTCAAATCAGGTTCACCGCGATTTAAAATAGCGAAGTTCGTCACCTCTATACCCCTCACGTTGTTTCGAAGTGCGATATTAACAAAACAAATGTGTGTGTGTGTGTGACCAGCCAACGAAATTCTATCAGAAATTAGCGAAAAATCTATTTGTTTACTTTTATTATAGTAGAAGTTTCTGTTCACGTCTATATTTTTTATTGCAGAGAGCGTAATTACTGTTGGATATTGATTAGGTTTGCTTTAAAATGTTTCTAGCATTATGTATTAATTTTTAAAAATATTTTTCAAAAATTGATTTTTACAATGTATAAAGGTACTATCCCTCCTTACCTGTTTTTATAAATTTCATATTTTTTGGGAAAAAAATTAAATTTTTTAAAAACAATGAGTTAATTTAATGAATTTAAAACATTCATTTTTTAAGTAAATACCTAAAAAAGAACCAGCAAAAAAGTTCACGAAAAACATTCATATTTTTTAGAAAATGTAAAATATATATATATGTATATATGTTCTATATATATATATACTTTTATGGTCATTTTGCTTTAACCTTTTATATCGCTATAATCTTACATGAAGTTTTCACACATCGTCGAGTGGTTATAAAAATAGACTTCTAATAGAGGCATGACTTCAATATAATTGCTTTTAGATGTATATTTTCTTACAATTATATTTTCATTAAATTTCTCACAAATAAATTATGTGGAAAAACTTAATAAAAATGTAATAATGATAATGTTTGATGTACAGCATAGAGACACACATAATAGTAATTATTTTTCGGTATTGATTAAAATGTACTTTTATGTTAACTACTTTTCAAAAAATTATTAATCCGTTTACATTTAAAATATTTTGCGTTCTAATCAAGATAAAGCGTTAAAAAAATCTAGCCAAAATAATATAAATCAGGAAAAATGAAGCGAGAAAAAAATGTTCCCAGGTTTTCATAATAAGCAGATTAAGCCGTGTTCGTCTTCAAAGTGTCGTAAAATAGCCCCCCCCCCTCCCCATGTGAATCATGAGATGGGTCAATTACAAAGGAAAGATCTAAGATCACCATCCAAGATAGGAGATAAAAGCCCTGACGGGCTAGGCGCTCTGATAGAAAACTCAGCTGTAAAGGAAAAAAGTATTTAGGGAGTGGAGACAAACTAACATTCCTTCCCTTTTCTTCCTCTAGGAGGGTCCATTTATTTATCCTACTGTAGAACCACATTTTCCTCTCTTTCATAGCAATTCTCCAAATAAAATACCAGAAAAATTAATTTGAATAGAGGCATGATAGAAAAATCAAAAGTAGGAAAAAACATTCACTTTGAAATAATGGGGAATAGTGAAAAAAAAAAGAACGACAAATTAAATTTACATTCAACCATTATTTTAATTAAATTCTTTTTGTTTTTAATAGAAAGGATTGAGAATTATTGGAGTAATCTAATATCATCCATTTTCAGTTTTCATGTCCCTAATTTAATGTTACTGAGTTACACACAGCAAAGATTTTGCCACTTTCTTCTAGTAAACTAAGGTAGTGATTTTTCCCTTTTGTGAACATAATTTGTCCAGGCATAGAATGTTCAATAATACGTTAAATGAAATTTGTTCACGATTTATTAAAATGTTTTTAAAATTTCAGAAATATAATCCCTGGGTTAGAGTTGGAAAGATAGTAGTGTTTTAAAAAAGAAATTTAAAAACTACATTCATATTTGTTTAAATAAAATAAAAGAAACTGAATACAAAGAAGTATAACATTTCAGTCAACACTAAAATTCTAAAAATGACAGCTTCCTGTTGTGAATGTGTGGTGGTGTGGAATTTAGGAGAATGAAATGTTATCTGATTAAATCCTCCACATAAAAAATATACAAAGATAGCATGTCAAGTTATTAAATATTGATTGAAATTTTATACATTTGAAACAATTTTTTAAAAAAATTATTCAACACACACATAACAGTAAATTATAAGATCAAGTACTTCCTCACTAAATTTTACATATATTGAAATAAAAAATAGTTAAGAGGAATGGTGAGCAAATATTATTCCTTCCTATCAAAAATGTCATTTCAAAATGAATATCTGCTTCAATATATTAAGATGACAAAGATTTTGAAGTTCAAAATGCAATATATAATATATATATATATATATATATATATATATATATAGATTTTTTTTACAAATAAATTATTTTATTATAGTTACTGTGATGGCGGGGTAGTGTATGTTGGTCAAGAAATATTTATACCAAAATAAACAATTTTTGTTTTATTTTTTTAATAATAATATTTTTTTAATATATATATATAAAGAACAAATTATATATATATTATATATAAAATTCAGTATTCATTTTTTTAAAAAATAATAAATCAGCAACCCTTTTAAATTATTTTGAAGTACCCTCATATTTCTCAAAATCATGAATATTTTTCAGAACATCTTTTTCTGTTATGATCTTATTTAAGTCAGGGAAGTTGTGTTACAAAAGCTGCTGAATTGTTCATGGTGCTAAATACTGGCTAAGTTGCAGCCTTAGTGCCAGGAAGAAAACACGGGGAACTCTGACAGTTTTAATCATTTGAACAACTATAACTTCAGATTCTTATTAAAATATGCAGTTGTATTTCCATCTACCTCTGAAATTGGCACATCTTATTGGACTAAGTGAAGGCCTTTATGGACAATGCAGCATTGATAATTATAAAAAAATATATGCTATAAATTTGGGACTAAAACCGAGTAGTAAAAAATCGAAGCAAGCACTGAACATTCGGAACAGTCCCGGGACATTTGGGATAATGTACAATCAAGCTCAAAGGAAATTATTAAAGGAGTTAAACATGAGAAGGAAAAAATGTATTAATCTTTCTTCTTAACAACCCCCAAATTTAAAAAAAAAGGAGGAGGAAAAATTTATACATTTTTTTTCATTAAAGTAAAATTTTCAGGAAAAATCAATCTCATTTTTTAAAACAAATATTTAATTTGCATATCTCAATACATCAAATTAAAATTTTTATTTCAAGAAATTATAATTCACTGAAAGAAAACAGCCACTGTCGTGTAATAATAATAATATCTTATATTATTAGATATCTTATTTTAAAAAAAAAAGAATTCTGTATGAAAAAAGCTTTTTTTTTTCAAAACCTATAACAAAACCTCGTTTTCATTGGAATATGTGTTCCGAGCAAAATATACATCAAGGTATTTTGAAAATTTAGAATTTTTTCCTGCCATTAATAATTAGTTTTGAAATACTTAAAACTTATTTTAAAATGATCTCTACTCAATATTGCTAAAAAAAATACTGTTTCATAAAATTTACTTTAAAATTTTTTTTAAAAAAAAAGTACATGAATACCTACTGAAGATTGAAATGATTATAATACTATACTTTTTAATAATTTTTTAAAAATGTTTTCAGCTTTATACTACAGAATTTTAAGTTTAATCACATTTAAAGCATAGCTGAAATATGAATCTATTGTGAACAATGTTTATAATGAATTTTGAGCAAAGTAAGAACATAACTGAAAAATAAATTATCCCCTTCATACATTAGCTAAATCACAATATAAACATAATTTTGGACTATTTTTTAACTGAAAAACTATATGGAATTCAAGTTTTGTTTAGTATAAGCTGAAAACAATTTTAATTCTAAACAGAATTTAAAAGGCAATGCATGTAATTCTTACCATTTTACAATGGTCAATATGATATAAATAAATATATAAAACACAATTTTCTTCCTTTATCATTAATATATATACATATATATGTGGGAGACAACAAGGGGCTAAAGCTTTTTTCTTTCTACTAATTTATTCAAAACTTAACAATAATTAATTCAAGACAAGTAGCTAATTTCTAACAGAGTTCCAGGATCTATCGACGACGGGAACGCCTGCTCGCGAACCTCAGTCTCTTTATCTCGTTTCATACACACACAGTTCAGGTGAAGCATGGGTGACCTTCTCGTCACACCACTTCTAGTCTCGGATTAGAGCTGGTCCCTACTCGGCCAGTCGGTTCCCGGTTGCTTTTCTTATCAGCAGCTTTGGCTTTCTCTGACCTTCGCGTCAAGATCGCTCGCTCGCTCTTCTCTCTCTGGTTAGTTCGCTCGCTGGTAGCTCGTGTCGCCAGCGCCCTCTAGAGTGCCGTCTATGTGGAAATTCCCACATCTTCTCGGACATCCTACAGGCAGTGTCCTCACTGCTCACGCACTAAGGATCTGAAATATACAAACTAAAAAAAACATAGATTAGTACACAGTTACACAAATATTTTATACAAGTTCGTTCTTCTTCATTAATGCTCAGACCAAGGCTTCATCTGGTCTGCTGATGCGGACGTTACATTTGGCCCCTCATGGTCTCCAATTTTAGCGACATCATATCGGTCATGGAGTTTTACTCTAGTCACTTGGTAGGGTCCAAAATACTTTGGTCGTAATTTCAATTTGTTTCCAAACTGAGTCCTCATGACTGCTACCAACTCTCCTTGCTTATACTGGTTAGCTTTTTTCCGCTTTCGGTTGTAAGTTCTCCTGTTTTCCTCTTGTATCTTCAAAATGTTTTGCTTTGCTTCTCTTCTAAGATTTTCCCGATGTTGAAATAGTTGATTTTGACTCTCTTCTTCAAGCAAATTTCTTATCATGACGTCTTCAGGATTCTTCATCTTGATTCCTATTAGTAATTCAAATGGTGAGTACTTTGTACTGCGTGAAGGTATACTGTTCAACACACGTTGTAGTGAATCGACATGCTTGAACCACTTAGTTGAGTCTTGAATGGACACCTTCGTCAACACTGGAATCAGTACTCCGTGGATTCTTTCGACTTGTCCGTTCCCCCTTGGTACTCCCGTGGTTATTTGAATATTACTAATCTTCTCCTCAGCACAGTAGTCTTCGAATTCCTTAGATCTAAATGCTCCTCCTTTGTCATTAATTATACTTGAAGGATTCCCAAAAGTTTTTTGTTGTAACTTTAGTCTTTCAATGGCTTCTTGAGCTGTTGTACTTTTGGTTGGATATAACCAAGTAAATTTTGTGAATGCATCAATCACAGTGAATATGTGATTATAATTTTTATTGGTCGTTGGCAATGGTCCAATGAAGTCTACGTGATATGTTGACAATGGCAGATCTTCTTTTGGAATAGGGTGTAAAAACCCTTTTGTCTTTCCTCTCACCTTATTGACTAATATGCATTCTACGCAGTTTTTCAGTACATTTTCCACACACTTCCTCATATTCGGAAAATAATAGTCTCTTTTCGCCAAGTCTTCTGTCTTTGCCACAGCAAAATGTTCAAACGAATGAGCTTTCTTCACCACATCTACTTGCATCATCTCTGGTACAACTAACAGTTCTTGATCTTCACTAAGTTTAAATAAAATATTATTCTTTATGATGAATTCAGTAGTTTTGTCTTCATGCAACAGCTGCTTAATGGTTCTAATATACTCATCAGTTTCCTGACAATTTGCAAGTTTAGTGGTTATTTCATCATATGTTATGGTCATTACAGGAAAACGGCTTAAACAATCTACATGTCTCATTTGTTTGCCTGAACGATGAATAATTTCATAATTGAAGTCTTCTAAAAATAAGGCCCATCTAGCAATTTTAGGAGTTAATTGTTTTTTACTCATAGTTTTTTGGAATGCCGAACAATCAGTTACAATTTTAAATTTGTTGCCAAAGAGATAGTTCCTAAATTTCTTAAGAGATTCGATTATAGCCAAAACTTCAAGTTCATAACTTGAATATTTTTCCTCTTGGGGAGTGTTTTTCTTGCTAAAATAGTGTACGGGGTGAAATTTACTATCGTCTGATTGTTGTAACAGAATCGCACCATAAAAAAATTTACTGGCATCAGTATGCAATTCAAGTTTTGCACCTTGTTTGAAAATATGAAGCACCGGATTTTCAGAAAGTTTTTGTCGTAAAGTTTGAAATGCTAATTGCTGTTCAGGTCCGAAATGAAACACAGCATTATCTCGTAGTAAGCCACTAAGAGGTTTGGCTATTATGGAATAATTTTGGATAAACTTCCGAAAGTAACCTGACAGTCCAAGGAAGCTTTGAACCTGTTTCACGTTTTTAGGTTCTGGAAAATTCTGAACTGCTTTGGTTTTCTCCAAAGAAGGTTTAATTGTACCTTTTTCAATTATGTGTCCCAAGAATTCAATATTTGACTTGAGGAAATTACATTTTTTAAAATTTAATTCCAATCCATATTCAGATGCAGTTTTTAACACCCTGGTTAAACGGTTTAACCCGTCAAGTTCATCCGAAGAAGGGATAATAATATCATCCATATAGATTATGACAACTCCTTCTTTAAGAAGGTCACGGAAAACGTGATTGATAAATCTTTGAAAAAACACTCGGAGTATTACAAAGACCAAATGGAACTTTATTAAATTCATATTGCGCATTATGTGTGACGAATGAAGTTAATTTTTTGCTGCTTTCTTCCATTTAAACGTGAAAGAATCCGTTTTTTAAGTCAATAGTTGAGAAGAAATATCCCGACTGCAACTGATCTAGAACTTCTTCTATTAAGGGTAAAGGATACCGATCTTTGTCAGTTTTAGAATTAATTTTGCGATAATCAATGCAGATTCTTAAATTACCATCCTTTTTCTTACACAATACTATAGGTGAACAATAATCAGAACAGCTTTCTTTTATAATGCCCTGTCGTAACCACTCGTCAATTTGATCGTTTACCTGTAATTTCTCAGAATAAGATAAACGTCTGGCTCTCTGACACACAGGAATATCATCTTTCAATACAATACTCATTTTTAACTTAGTACTCTTAATTTTATTAGGTTTATAATTCTTAATCAGAGAAGTCAAATCATTTCTAATATTAAAGTTTCTAACATGTGACAAATCATAACTAAAATTTTCAATCACATTTGCAACAGAAAAAATAGAATAAACACCTAAAGAGGATTCTCTCTCATTCAAAACATCGCTCTTCGCGTGACTTATTTTCTTTATTTCAGTATATATACTGGGATGTATAATAAATTCTTCGGTCAAGGTCGGTGATATTGCCGTTCGAACACTTAAACTGGGAGAGTGCTGATTAAGAGAAATGTTTATTGGCGCAACCTCCACGATACGCATTTCGCCAAAACATGTGGTCAATGTTATATTTCCTTCGGAGGGTTTGTTCGAACTAATTAGCGAGGAATTTAAAACTGGGATCTGGCAACCTGAATAAATCAAAGCTGTTACGGGTTGGTTTTCTACAAAAATGTTTACATATTGGAGCTGTTGCGCGAACTCATCGCTTTTTTGTGGTTTTTCACTCTTAACTTTCAAACTGTTCGCGTTTTTTCTGTTATAGATATGAGATTATTTAGGCTTAAAACGCTTCTGACAATCTCTTGCGTAATGAGATGAATCACCGCATATATAGCAATTTTTATTTTGTCTTTCAAGATTTTGGGGATAGCTATCTCTACTCTTTGGTTTATAGTTTCGTGATCTATTTTTAAAGGGGTTGTCGCGAACGAAACGAATTTTGTAGTTCAATTTCAGTGGCGCTGTAAGCGCATTTCTTTTTGTTTTGTTTTTTGCTTCTGTATTATGGTCTGATGAGTAGTAGGAGTAGTACGAGTGGAGCCCACTCGAACAGACATGTATCAGTTAGTAGTTTTCCTTCATTAAATCTCTTTTATATCAAAAAGGACTCTGATTATACTCATAAGAATAACAGAATTGAATTTTAGGTCGAGCTCATCCCGGGCAATCGAAGAATAAGGTAAGTGATACCTTTTTCTTTCTTAGAATTTATCGAAATTGAATTAAACTTTGAACTCTTCATTGTTTTTCACATGGCATCCCTGCCGGGATCAGAGCTTAAAATAATTTTAGAATTTTGAAATCAAAAAGTTTGAACTAGAATTTTAGAAGATTAAAGTAAACATTAGTTTGAATATAATTAAATATGTATTTTGCATTTTAATTTGAATGTTTGAAAAATTGAAAGATTCAATGTACGTCGATAACTGTGTGGCGAGTGTCGATTCATTCGAAGAACTTAAGTCTTTTCACAACGAGATTCCACAGAATTGTTGGCACTAGGTAAATTCGACTTACGTGGATGGCGTCGTAGTGATATTGAACCAAATTTCGACTTAAGAGACAACCGACAGGAATCCGACCCACAAGAAATACAAGTGCTTGGACTTATGTGGAATGTGAAAGAAGATACCTTTTCCATCTCTTACAGAGAAACAGAATCGTAAGAAGAAGTAACAAAAAGGAGAATCCTTTCCTTAGCTCATCGAATTTTCGACCGGATTTGATTCACGTGTCCTATCACCCTCATCCCCAAACTACTTATACAAGAGTGTTGGAAGATAGAAGCTTCATGGGACTCCAAATTACCAGAAGTCATCGAAAGAAAAATTGAGGCGTGAAAAAAACAACTTATAGAGAGATACAAGACATCAAGATTCCCCGAAGATTATCGAATCTCGATTTTAAAGATGTGAACCTGTCATTACGATTTTTTCGTGATGCAACGAAATCATCCTATGCTAGACATGACTTTCATTTACCTTTTACACTTTCTTCCAATCATCCAGTTATCAAAGCTCTCATTAATTATAAGCACCCACAGTTAGGCCCTGATGGATTTCAGATGCTTATGTACAAACTCAGAGAAAATTTTTGGATTCTGAAAAGAAGAAAACCCATTAAAGAAGTCTTCAAGATTTGCATTATATCCAAGAGAACCAATATGAAGCCTATATCGGCATCAGAAAGACTCTTACTTCAAGACCGGGTGAGAGATACTGCTATTTTTGAAATAAAAGGAAAAGACCTGGCCAGACCTCTCATTCTTAAGAATAGGGAGAAGAATTGGATTTTGATATTGATCTGCACAGTCGACAGAGCAATTTATCTTGAATTGTTGACCTCCATTTGGACTGTAAGCGGCACCAATTTTAAAGGTGATTACCGACTTTATCAGAAAGTGAATTTAGAAAAATTGAAAAATTTAGAGAAACTAAATCCAATTTCATGGAAATTCATCCCTCCCCAGGCTCTTTGGTGGGAAGGTTTCTGGGACCACACCAGAAGAATAAACAGGAATTTAGGTAAAATTCTAAAACTCTACCCTGGCAAAGACGAGAAGGTTAGAGTAGCCCGAGTAAAAACTAGACTTGGCTCCTGTCTGCATCCAGTGCAAAAATTTTATCTCCTAAAGGTGATGGAGAAAACTAAATCATCTGTACACCCTACTAACTCTCCTTTATTTTCAGATGCTAACGAAGGAAGTCATTTACCTATTAATATAGATACTGAACTGAGTAAACATCAGGGAGCTGCAACACCTTTGACGCAACCCTGTTCCAGTGTCTCTAATGGTGGAGCTAGACTGGAGCCCAGAGCTGAAGCAAGTTCACATCAGCAGGCAGAGATCTCTTCCATGCAGCCCTGTTCTAGTGTTTCTAATGGTGGAGGTGGACTGATGCTCAGAGCTGAGACAAGTGGACACCAGCAGGCGGAAACCTCTTCGATGCAGCCCTGTTCCAGTATTTCCGATGGTGAAACCGGAGTGGAGCCGAGAGTTCAGACCCTTGAACTGCCAGATGACTTAACTTCTGAACTTCAACAGCCTGCACCACGACGATTTTGTTATGGTAGACTCTTGAAACTCCGAAAAGGACTAGTGGACTCTTTTGTTGAGTTTTTTCTTTCAAAATCAAAAACTCAAGGTGGGGAGTGTAGCGAACGAAACGAATTTTGTAGTTCAATTTCAGTGGCGCTGTAAGCGCATTTCTTTTTGTTTTGTTTTTTGCTTCTGTATTATGATCTGATGAGTAGTAGGAGTAGTACGAGTGGAGCCCACTCGAACAGACATGTATCAGTTAGCAGTTTTCCTTCATTAAATCTCTTTTATATCAAAAAGGACTCTGATTACTCATAAGAATAACAGAATTGAATTTTAGGTCGAGCTCATCCCGGGCAATCGAAGAATAAGGTAAGTGATACCTTTTTCTTTCTTAGAATTTATCGAATTTGAATTAAACTTTGAACTCTTCGTTGTTTTTCACAGGGGTCTTCGGTATATCCACAAGCAATAGGAGTTTCCTTACGCGATCCGCTTCTAGATGAAATATAAATATCGCACTCTTTATAGCTAAATCAATAGGCCTAAACCAATCTTCCGCTTCTCGAATGCCAATATGAGTTGCGGTTTCCTTATTTAAAGTTTCAAATTATTTATCAGAAATTAAAAGATCACATAGAGATTCATAGGAATTAACTTTCCTTAATGAACAATAATATTGGAAGTTTACCGTCAATCTTGCAGCAAATTGGATGTATGTCTCGCCTGATGATTTTACAGCATTTTTAAATGTTTAAACACTCGCGAGGGGGGTACTTGGAATTCTCTGAGTACTATTGATTTGAGTTTCTCATAGTCATTTAATTCCTCCTTTTTAATATACAATAAGACATTATGAGCTCTTTTGCCCAGAAGATTTATTAAAATTTCAGATTTATATTCGCCATTAATTTTCTTGGTTTAAAATGCGCGTTCTAATGATTGGAAGAACAGATTAAAGTTTTAAGATCTGGTGGGAACAGGAAGAGATAAAAGTTTTAATGCTTTTGATCATATTGTTACGAATTTTGTATAAAATAATGTAAATAATTTGGATTTGGATGTGCAATGCCATTATATTACTCTATATTTATTTCATGTTAAGATTGTAATATTCACAAGCAAGCCGTTATAATGGCAATTCAATGGGAACTTGGCGAAATATTGGTGATAGAGCCAAGTTGGCATCATTTGTGGCGACCAAGTTGGTGACCAATTTGGCGAGTTCGGGACCCTATGGATTCTTCTAGAAATTAGTAGAAAAATCCACTAATTTCACGATCTGTGGCGCGAGCGCATCTTTCCAGAAATTTCGGCCTCTGCTATAAATAGAGAGAGACGCGCCGCAACGGTCAGTCTGATTTCAACCAGCGAGTAGTAAGTATTGTTTTGATTAGCGATTAGTAGACTTGCCTTGAACTTAATCAGCTCGGCTGTGCTTGTGAATAATCATTTACAAACGTGTATTTTAGACACTGTTTATTGTGTCTGAGTGCTGTTGAAGGTGTGGAATCCTTCTGTTATTTATTCTGTGAACTTTGCAGTTGAATCCTGTATTTGTAAGGATTGATTTACGGCAATAAATACACATCGCTCGCAAAGAACTGTCTTGTTGCTTACGACTGCTTTTGCATAAAATCCTCGAACCCCGATCTACGTAACAATATTTTCCATGTCTGTTTCGAATTGTTTCTCTTCAGTTTTAGCTGCAAGATTTAAACTTAATGCTTTTAGTCGTCTGAAGTTCGACTTCTTTTTCTAACTGTGCTAACTGTAGTTTTGCGAGCTCAATTTTCTGATTTTCTAAAGTTGCCTGTCTGTCGTTTCGCGATACCCTCTCATCTACATAGTTTTTAATTAAAGTTTTAACGAAATCTGCATCACTTTCAAATGTACTATTCTTTTCAATTTTAGTCTTTAGTTTAGCTACGGTGTCCGTACTCTCCACAGTACCATCTAGCTCCTCTACAACTCTTATGAGAATCTCTTTAAGAGCGTTTTTATACATTTTAGAAAAAATATGGAAAGATCCTACCTTTTTTTTTTCTAGCTCCCTTGTTGTTCGCACGAACGATGTATCCACTAATCCAATAATTGATGAAAAACACTGATTCACCTCTACACAGATGAACACTGATGAAAAACACTGATTCACCTCTACACAGATAAACACAAACTCTTCGCAGGTTATTTCGTTAGACGGACAAAAAAGTTAGAATGACACTTCTTCGCAGGTGTTAATTCACTAGTTCACAAATTCAACCTCTGCACAAGTTGAGCAAAGCTTCTAAAAAATGGCGGCGTGTCTCCTCCACGGACGCTTTTTTTTCTTCACTCGTTCTGAACTTAAAATGCTTTTCCCGGCGGAGCCCCCATAATTTGTGGGAGACAACAAGGGGCTAAAGCTTTTTTCTTTCTACTAATTTATTCAAAACTTAACAATAATTAATTCAAGACAAGTAGCTAATTTCTAACAGAGTTCCAGGATCTATCGACGACGGGAACGCCTGCTCGCGAACCTCAGTCTCTTTATCTCGTTTCATACACACACAGTTCAGGTGAAGCATGGGTGACCGTCTCGTCACACCACTTCTAGTCTCGGATTAGAACTGGTCCTTACTCGGCCAGTCGGTTCCCGGTTGCTTTTCTTAGCAGCAGCGTTGGCTTTCTCTGATCTTCGCGTCAAGATCGCTCGCTCGCTCTTCTCTCTCTGGTTAGTTCGCTCGCTGGTAGCTCGCGTCGCCAGCGCCCTCTAGAGTGCCGTCTATGTGGAAATTCCCACATATATATATATTTCTAGTTATGTTTCTTAGAATCTGTATTCTATCATTTAGCTTTGTGGGTAGTATAATTTTGTCTTATTATTTTTGTTTCATTTAATTATACTATATATAAGAATTGCTCGAAATGAAAAAATGATTTAATTTCAGCTGCAAAAGTTAAAATGATTTTGTAACAATAATCACATAATTCTCAAATGTCTGTTTAGAAAAAAATTGCTAAACCTGATTCAAATGTTATAAGGATTAATAAAAATTTACTAAAAATTGCAAATAATCAAAAATATATCAGTAAACTAAAATATTTTACTCTTCTATTTTAAGTCTACAATATAGTTACAGTTCTACATTTGTTTTTCCAGTTTCATTTAATATTTTTTAAAAATTTAATCTTAATTTTTATTTTATAAACATACCATATTACTAATGATTTTGTATACAACAAATAAACAATGAAAGCATATTTATATCTTAAAATTCAAACAAAAATTGAAAAAAACATTGAAATTGTTCAGTAGTAAAGTTATAAACAATAAACGCACAATATTTATAATAGATTATTAGATTCACACATACTGAAACACACACTCAACACAGCATACTCAACAAAGTATATCCAAAAAATACAATATATTGCACTTTTTTATTGTAATTATATTGAAAGTAGCCAATAGTTCATAAAAGGTCAAATATAACAACCACAAAACAGAGGAATTTGAATTCCAATGCTGTAAAAAATAGGAATAGGTGCTGCCAACGAAATCGCGCATTACTCATCCGGCCTTGTTTGTTCCTTTTATCTATCAGATTTCAGCAATTAATGGCTGATTTGCCAGCTGCGAGAGTCACCGCTTGCAGAGTTTTCAGTCAGGTAGGTATAGATTATTGTGGACCTTTCCAGTTGAAAACTTTTTCTGGAAAATGCAAGCATATTAGGAAAGTTTATGTTTGTGTTTTTATTTGTTTTACGGTTAAGGCTATCCATTTAGAAATAGTTAATGACTTAACAAGGTAGCCTTTCTTGCAGCTTTAAAACGGTTTGTGGCCAGAAGAGAGCGACCCATTGAGATCCATAGTGATAATGGTCGGAACTTTGTAGGTGCAAATAATGAATTAAGAAAAATACTTAAAGCATTATTTAAGGGAAAAATGGAAAAAATAATGGATTTTTTGTCTAAAGAACAAATCAAATGGAACTTCAACCCACCTTCTGCACCACGTTTTGGTGGTCTGTGGGAGGCGGGGGTTAAATCTTTAAAATACCATTTAAAGAGAGTAATTGGCAATTCAATTTTAAGTCACGAAGAATTTGTAACACTTATAGTTCAAATTGAAGCGGTTCTTAATTCTCGACCAATTTGTCCTCTGTCTAATGATCCGAATGATACTGAAATCTTAACTCCTGCACATTTTCTGATTGGATCATCATTGTTTGCAATACCTGATCCTGACTACACCGAGATCCCCATGAATAGATTAAGCCGATGGCAGTTGGTACAAAGGATGAACCAAAAATTTTTAGGAGTGGAGAGAGACAGCGCTTTTGCACCATAAAATTTTTTTTGGATATGATGCTAGCGCCATCTGTTATATATAATATGGAAACTAAAAAAAATGAATAGTCCTATACTATGCTGTATTAGTCGAATGATTTTTGCTGAAGTTCTTATCGCATTTTATTTACATTTTGGATAATTTTTACTTTTGATTTTTTATTTTTTGCTTTATTTTATTAATTGTTTTATTATCTTTCTTGTTATACCTAATGAAAAGTGTTGCAATATCTATTTTTATAGACAAGCGAGACAAATGTTTTGATATAATTTTATTTTTTCAATTACATGAAAAACTAGTTGTCAATTATTTTGAAAATGTTACTTTTTATTTTTTAAAATGTTCATTTTTTAAAATTTTTTAGTCTCTTTAAGTTATTTATGTTTCTTAGATTATTGCAAAGAAAAGTTAGTATGGATTTGAAAATCCATACTAATTTCCATAATCCCTTGTTGATTTTTAATAATTTTTCTAAAAAAACCTGAAAAAAAAAACAAAATTTTTTTGAGATCTCAGCCTTAAATCCATATTTAATTTTATAGAACATACGTTTGGGAGTATATCAAAATTTTCACTGCTCTGTGATGAACAGAAAAAAAGTCTTAGGGATTAGAACTTTTATACCTTCAAAACTGAAATTCTGAGAAAAATGCATTTAAAATTGGTTAAGGCATGTAAAACAAAAACCTACAATGTCCGTAATTTTTTAATATGTTATTTTCCAATACTTATTCTACATTAAAACACTATTTTAATTTTACATGACCGAAAATAATTTTTTCAATTCGACATAAAATTTTGCAAAATATTGATAGCATTTGTTACCACAAGATTACTCTCAGCTTAGTCATTTAATTATTGGCATAAATATGCAATTAAAATATGATATCCTGGTGATTATATTTGATTTCAATATATTGTAATGTGTGTGTTGAAAAAAATAGCTCAAATGTTGTATAATATCAATACATGTATGTTATATTATATTGAGAAAGTTATTCTTAAAAGGTACTTTTAAAAATCTACTTGATAAGAGAGTTGACATATATTACTTCTTTTGAAAAAAGAATAGAATTTAAATCTAGTTAAATTAATTTACATGTTATATAAAAATTTAGGGTATTTTTCTAATATTTTATGCTTAAATTTTTTTCATGCAAAGCAAAAATATAGATATTTTGATGAAATTACAAAATCCAATATATTTTGCTTTTTAAGTAATATTTATTTTTTATACAATAAATTATTTTTTATTTTCTAAATTAATTGCATATTAAACTGAGGTTTGGAAGATAATCATGAGATATATTCACAAAAATGAATAATATTTAGGACAACAGATGGCGCTAGCATTGTAATTAAAAAATTTCAGGGTCAAAAAGCGCTGTCTCGATCCACCCGTCATTTTTGGCGTAAATGGTCTTCAGAATATTTAAATAGACTGTAACAAAGACCCAAATGGTGTAAAGGCAATGCAGGTTTCAAAGAAGGGGATTTAGTGTTAGTGAAACTCCCAGAGAATTCAGATACCTTAAAATGGCATTTGGCACGCATTTTAAAATTGCACCCTGGTAAGGATAATTTAGTCAGAGTAGTGACTTTAAAGGATAAACAAGGAGTTTATAAAAGACCAGTCACTAAAATTGCTAATTTACCATATGTCAATTGATTTTGTCATCAGAATTGTATTTATAAATATTATTGTATCTTTTTATTGAATTGTGTAATTGTTATTGTCATGTATTCTTACTATATTATTGTAACTTTTATTGTAATAATTGTATAATATGTAAACTTTGTTGAATGCCTTCGTCATCATTGCAAGGCGGGGCAGGATGTTGGCGCCAGTTGACGAGAATTCCTTGTATATAGATTTCGCTCCGAGCCAACTGTTGCAACCTTGTATTCTGTTCGAAAAGTTTAGCGATCCCATATGGTTGGGATCCGTTTTCGCTCATTAAAAATTTGTTAGAAAACTTACAGTACATTAATTTATATCGGCAACAAATATGTTGTATTAAAGTTCTTTTACAGCTTTTGCTGAAATGTGAAGATATTCTGTGTAAATTTTTAACCAAAATTCAAGATCATCTAATTCTTGCCTTCATTTTAACTCAGAATCTGTTAATACTTCAATCAGTTCTTGTTCTATTAGTTATGTATCCTGATTTTTATTAAAGGGGAATTTTACCCGGATAACTCCTTTAATACTATGGAAAATTTATATCCTTTCTAATTTTAAATTCTGTGTGTGAAAATATAAAAAATATGTTCTAAACATGAACTTTACTTAGTATTATATTAAACATAAGATAATATGCAAGAAATTTTGCTTCTTATATTGAGTTACAATTATTTTGATCTTAATTAACTCAAAGAATGGAATATTTAACAATTTGAATTAATATGAATGTATCAAATTCAAATGTACATATTTGAATTATGTGTGTGTCATTAGTTAATTAATTTTATAATTACCTCTATTTGAATTAAATTTCTTCGAATAATTCTTTAGTATTATAGGTATATGAAAATAAGCACTGTGTAATTCAAACAATTAGAAATAGAAAAATATGTAGCTTAAATTGTTAATAAACGCTGTGTAGTTCAAAATAATGGCAAATAAGCAATTTTTTAAAATTTTCAATGACCAAGGTTACAGAAGGCTACTCACTACAAAAAGGGAAGGTCTGCTGTGTTAAGTGGATATTCAAACTCAGCAAATAAACACTTTGAATTTCAAATACTTACAAATAAAAATATATACTATTCCAATACATGCAATTAATATCATTGTACTGTTCAAAATGGTTGCAAGTTAACATTAGATAATCTCAATTTATTGTAATTAACAGTATATTTATCTTTGTATTATTTTTTTTATGAAGATGACCAAATAAATTTATTTAAAATGTTTTGAAATTTTTTAAATTTCATTTTATATCTAGAAATCTATTTATCTGTAGTGCATATAAACTTTCATTAACCAGTTTGTAAAATTCATTCTATCTTTTTGAAAGAATCCGTCATTGACAGAATTCAAAGGACTAAGGCAAGCATTACAAAACTAATGAATTTAATTACATGCATACTATTGATACTCTTAAACAGCACCAGACAGCTGGTTCATTGACACTATCCAATATGTGCTTCTTATAATAACCAACCAAACTTGCTACTTTGCAGCGATTTCTACTTTAAACAGCCCCTCGTAGGGGAATTTTGTCTGTTCAAAATTATATACATATTGGGATTACAATATTCCTGTGTGTGTGTGTGTGAATGAATTTTTTAAAGCATAAGTTAAAAATAATTTTTTTTAAATTTCTGGCAAAACATATTTATCGAAAAATTAAGAATTGGTGTTTAGAAATTCCAATAATTTTCATCATATTCTATTACTTAGCAATGAAAAATCTGTCAGTAAATGTCACAAATGCTGCACCATGAGAACAAACTTCTCTTAATCTGAGATAATGCTAATTTTAAATATAAAAGATGAATGCAAACAAGTAGAATTGGACAGTTTCAAAGAACACAAGAGTTTAAATGCCCTATTATAAGAATGGTATGGAACATATTGGAGAATTATTTTTAAAATATGCAGTTACCCTCAAAATAATGAAAAACAATGTTTTGTAGTGAGTAGCCTTCTGTAATCTTGGTCATTGAAATTTTTTTTTTAAAAAAGCTTATTTGCCATTATTTTGAACTACACAGTGTTTATTTACAATTTAAGCTACATATTTTTCTATTTGTAATTGTTTGAATCACATATTGTTCATTTGTAATTATTTGAATTACATAATGCTTATTTTCATATAACTATAATACAAAAGAATTATTCGAAGAATTTTTAATTCAAATAGAGGTAATTATAAAATTAATCAACTAATGACACACTCATAATTCAAATTTATACATTTGAATTGTATACATTCATATTAATTGAAATTGTTAAATATTCCATTCTTTGAGTTAATTAAAATCAAAATAATTGTAATTCAATATAAGAAGCAAAATCTATTGCGTATTATCTTCTTACACTATTAAAATTCGAAGGTAAACAAACGTATCTATCTATGTGCGTCTATCTTCTCACGAACCGCACCACGCAGAAAATCGCGGAAGGTACCAAAAGATCGGGAATTTTCCAGGGAAGCCGTATTAAATATTTATATTACGATATTGTAATTAGTTAAAAAGATATTAATTCAAAACCTTAAAACGCCTAATTGTTTTACTCCTGCTGGTTGTTTACTTGGCGGAACTTCCCTTCCGTTTCGGCCGAGCGGTAATCTTACGTTTTCCACCATATTAAAATTGTCATCTAATTTTCGGTGTCCAAATTAGACAAAAAATAATTACAGAATCGGAAAGATCATTTATTTCGCCACGATACGGTATAATTTTTTTTTTGTAAAATAACAATATTTTCTATTTTTTTCGAATTTTTTAAAATAGTGTTAAAATTGATGTGTTTTTATGAAAATTATTTCTAAATCGTTGGGTATGAATTACTTTTCGTGTTATTAAATCGATATTCTTCACTAATTAACTTCAAGCCTTTCTCTTTTAGATCCATTCATTTAAAAAATAAAATGACCAAAACTTTTTCTGCCATTTTTTAAAAATTGCTCGAAATTTTTACTCGACATTGAATAACTTCGTTATGTATTAAAATTATTGCACGAAACTTTTTTTTCGTGTGTAAAGCGATATTATCCGTAACATAGACGAAGATTGAAACAATTGCTTTTAAATTACGGATTTTAAAAAAACATTTTGTTATTTTCGTAAACTGCTGTTTTTCTGAGAAATAACTTAAACAGTAGTTTTTGTACATTTTTTATTTCAAAGTACGTTATTTTTGCAAATAGTTTGTGAAGTTTGAGATCATTAACTTAAAAATTATGCCCTAAAAATGAAGGTAATGATTTTTAAAATAATTAAAAATACGCGATTTTACATTTAGCCAAACATTGGCGTCGAAAATTAGCTTTGCGCCAAAGACTTTTGACCTGTTTCGCCGTCGACCGCATCTAACTCAAGGGTTACACTAAAAAATTCTGCCTTAAACAGGGGAAAATCAGTAACTTTGGCGAGTAAAAAAAAAAATGCGAGTGAAAAATTTATTTTTTCGTCAATTTTTCTTTATATAATTTTCAAAATTAAATAACTATATGTGTCAGATTAAGATGATAAAATGCATTCAATGCATTTCTGAGATTCATTTAAAATATTTATCAGTATCGAAATTTTTGTTCTCTTTCATAAAACTTATAATTTACTTTAAAATAATGCCTAATGTATATTTCTTTTTTGACATATAATTCCGTAAAAAAAAGGAAAAATTTGCCCATTTCGAAATTTTTTTTTTGGAAATAGTCAGTTAAATAGGCATAAATTCCTTAGAAAAAAAAGCTATGTTCATATTATATATTAATTATTTTTTTATTTTAGATTCCTAAAAACTATCTATTATAAAAAAAAATGATTTTTTTAAAATCAAGCATCAGAATAGTTTTATGCGTTTTTATGAAAATTATTTCTAAATCGTTGCGTATGAATTTATTTTCGTGTTATTAAATCGATATTCTACACTAATTAACTTCAAGCCTTTCTCTTTTAGATCCATTCATTTAAAAAATAAAATGACCAAAATTTTATTTTCTGCGATTTTTTAAATATTAGACCAAATTTTTACTCAACGTTAAATAACTTCGTTATTTATTAAAATTATCGCACAAAACTTTTTTTCCGTGTGTAAAAATATATCATCCGTAATCTGTACGAAGATTGAAAAAAGTGCTTAAAAAATACGGATTTTAAAATTGTTTTAGTGATTTTCGTAAAGTACCGTTTTTGCGATCATAAAAAGTTAAAAAAACACTGGCAAGATTTTTTGAGTTTTTTGCGCATGCGTGGTAGAATTAGTGAAGGTCAATGTTGGTTTAGTTTCGGTTTTGAATTGCGCGGAGAGATTGCTCTCATTGCCGTAGAATGGAGGGAATTTCCCGTTTTATAAGTCAAAATGGATGTGTTTTTATGATTAGCTTACATTGATTTTGTATGTCTTATTTAAAAGTGAAAATAGGTAGTTGAAACTTTTATTTTGTTTTTTTTAGGGTGTTTTGATTTTGAAAATCATTGCATTGTATTGATTAAATCTTTATATTATTCTGATTTTGTATTTGCTATGTATAACTTTCATGTCTTTGTTTTAGTTCTGTTGTGGAATTTCAAAGGAATTATTCAAACCTAACGTATTTAATTGTAGAGTATTAGATTAGTGCAAAACTTTAAATTGATTTTGTATATGTCTTTTTTTATTTTTTAGTAATTTCGTTTGGGGTGTTTTAATGTTGAAAATCATTGCATTATATTGATTAAAACTTTATATTATTCTGAATTTTGTTTTACTATATATAACTTTCATTGAACATAAAGCAAGTCTAGCTTTGTTTCTGTTTTAGTTTTCTTGTGGATTTTCGTTTTCTTCATTCTTAAAGAATGACTTTTTTAAGAAAAGTGGAATAAAATACCTTGAAAAATATAATTCTGAAATATATTTTAGTTACATAGTATTATTTTCTTTTTGAATGATTTTATACAGTGAATGTAAATAAATATATATTTCCAGGCTTTTTTATTCTTATATATTTTTAATCTAACATTAAAAAACAACGCAATGAAGAAATGAACAATCCTTTCAATAATTAACGGTGAGAGTTTTTGTGTATTAATTTTTTTAGAAATGGATTTAAAATAATATATATTTTAAGAAACTAAAGTAATATATTTTTCTATTATTCATTACTAGATTAATTATGTAATGATAACACTGTATAACCTGTTTTTTTCTGGATAAAACAAGAGATTATAGTTTTCTAGACTATGCTTAAGCTACCGGTATATAAGGATTGATTGGTAAATGAAAATACCACACATACACACAAACCCCTTGTATTATTTTAAGCTATAAAAAAGTTATTATTGTTAAAATAATGAATATGCTTAGTTTTTTCTATTATATTACTTGTATATCAGAACGTTTTATTTGTTGCTTTAAATATACATTTTTTTAAGTAAAAAAAACATTGTTTTCTGTAAATCATTATTGATCATTCAGAATCAGTGATTAAAAAAAATAAAATGCTGAAAATTATCTTTTTTAAAGAATTTTAAAAAAACTTTTTTTTTTACAAAACAATGATATTTTGCATATTTTATGATTTTTTCTCAAATGAATCAATACAATACCGTTGCGCTTAAATAAAAATGATTTTTAAAACTTTTATAATCAGTGATTTAAAAAATAAAAAGCCGAAAACTTTTTTGAACGAATTATAATAAAACACTCAAAATACTTAAATAAATCATTTAATAATTTCTTCATTGCAAAAAGATAATTGCATGAAACTTTTTTCCTGTGTGTCGAACATTTCAAAAAAACCTCTCAATTTTTTTCAAGATTTAAAGTAGTAGTAAAATTTTTTAATTTGAAAAATTTCAACTTTTCTGTCTTTTTTCAACATACAATTATTTTTAAGAAAGCTACGTTTTCATTTCGGGGGGCTAAAAAATTGCAACGAAAGAATTCAAAAGTGAGTTATGGATTTTTAAAGTCTCACTGTTCACCTACTCGAGGGTTTTTGGCGACGGACCTTGAAATTTTCAACCATGGTCAAGTGACGAGAACGACACCTGAGCTTTCACCCATCTTTAATAATTACCACACCAACGCAAGAACAAATTTCGAAAAAGGGAGTTTTAATGACATAGTTAAAGAAATTACTCGCATCGCTCGCATACACACACATAAGTGCTATCGACCTGAGGGAAAAAGGAAATTCTCATATGGATTTTAAGTTATTCACTCGGTAAAAGCCCGTGCAACGTCGGACATGGGGAGAGGAAAGAAACAAAGAAGTCAAAGTAATTTCGAAAAATAATATTGGATGTGCTGGTTTTGTGAAGAGAAGGGAAAATGTTAAACGAGAAAGCATGATACGCACTCACATCGTACGCGTCACACCCACATAAAAGTGATGGCGTCAGAAAGAAAGAAGGAAATTAACATGGGGATTAAGTTATACCCTCGGTAAAAGCCCGTGCAACGCCGGGCCATGAAAGCTAGTCTTCTTACACTATTAAAATTCGAAGGTAAACAAACGTATCTATATATGTGCGTCTATCTTCTCACGAACCGTACGATGCACAAAGTCGCGGAAGCTACCAAAAGATCGGGAATTTTCCGGGAAAGCCGTATTGCCTATTTATATTCTGATATTGTAATTAGTTGAAAAGATATTAATTAAAAGCCTTACAACGCCTAATTGTTTTACACCTGCCGGTTGTTTACTTGGCGGAACTTCCGTTCCGTTTCGGCCGAGCGGTGATTCGACGTTTTCCACCATTTTAAAATTGTCATCCAATTTTCGGTGTGGAAATCAGACAAAAAATAATTGCAGAATCGGAAAGATCATTTATTTCGCCACGATACGGTATAATTTTTTTTGAAAAATAACGATATTTTCTATTTTTTTTTCGAATTTTTTAAAATAGTGTTAAAACTGATGCGTTTTTATGAAAATTATTTCTAAATCTTTGGGTATGAATTACTTTTCGTGTTATTAAATCGATATTCTTCACTAATTACCTTCAAGCCGTTCTCTTTTAGATCCATTCATTTAAAAAATAAAATGACCAAAACTTTTTTTGATTTTCGTAAACCGCTGTTTTTCTGAGAAATAACTTAAACAGTAGTTTTTGTACATTTTTTATTTCAAAGTACGTTATTTTTGCAAATAGTTTGTGAAGTGTGAAAGCGTTAACTTAAAAATTATGCCCTAAAAATGAAGGTAATGATTTTTAAAATAATTAATAATACGCGATTTTACATTTAGCCAAACATTGGCGTTGAAAATTCGCTTTGCGCCAAAGACTTTTGACCTGTTTCGCCGTCGACCGCATCTAACTCAAGGGTTACACTAAAAAATTCTGCCTTAAACAGGGGGAAATCAGTAACTTAGGCGAGTAAAAAAAAAATGCGATTGAAAAAGTTATATTTTCGTCATTTTTTCTTTATATAATTTACAAAATTAAATAACTGTATATGTCAAATTAAGAGATAAAACGCATTCAATGCATTTCTGAGATTCATTTAAAATATTTGTCAGTATCGAAATTTTTGTTCTCTTTCATAAAACTTATAGTTTACTTTAAAATAATGCCTAATGTATATTTCTTTTTTTGACATATAATTCCGTTAAAAAAAGGAAAAATTTGCCCATTTCGAAATTTTTTTTTTGGAAATAGTCAGTTAAATAGGTATAAATGCCTTAGAAAAAAAAGCTATGTTCATATTATATATTCTTTATTATTAATTGCTTTTTATTAAAATATCAAAAATCAATAAATTTTTTGCAATACATTTAAATGTAATCGTGAATCGAAATTTTTCAATCGTTATGTGTGAATATCCCCTCTTCAATAAAAAATTACTTTCAATTTTTATCTCTATTTATAACTAACGCCTATATTTTCACTTTCTGATACATGATTTTGTAGCGCAGTTGGTAGCACGCTGGAATCATAGCGGATCGACGGAGTGATATCGTGTCGCTTCGAGTTCGAATCCATGGATCTCTATATTTTCATTTCTGCTTATTTTTCCCACGTAAATTAATTTTACTGATAAATACTTATTTTAACATGATCCTCTGTTATTTTAATGTACTTTTTTTTTTTTTTTGCCTTCAAAAAGGTTTTTTTCTGATTTTTAATCATTCAAAGTAATTTCTATCTTTTTCAACAATTCCTAACAAGAAGCTTTCATTTCTGTTTATTTTTCCCACGTAAATTTTCTGTGCTGCCATTATTTAAGCAAACGGAATGTCACAATTAATTGCTAAATGAACATTTTTAATCAATTTTAATGTAAAAATATTAATAAGTTTTAGTTTTGTATTATATAAATATCGATGAATTTAAAAGAAAATGATTTTTAAAAAGTTCATTGATATTTAGAATCAGTGATTAAAAAAATCAAATGCCAAAAACTATCTTTTTTTTTAATTCTTAAAAAAAAAAAGATATTTTTTATATTTTAGGATTTTTTCTAAAATGAATCAACATCGTTCCTTTGAAATAAAAATGATTTTCAAAACTTTTAGAATAAGTGATTTAAAAAAAAGCCAAAAACATTTTTTGAACAAATTTTAATAGAACACTGAAAATACTTAAATCGATCATTTAATAATTTCTTCTTTTATGAAGGTAATTGCATGAAACTTTTCCCTCCCGTGTCGAATATTTCAAAAAATCCTCACAATTTTACTTCAAGAATTAAAATAGTAGTGAAATTTTGTAATTTGAAAAATTTATACTTTCTATCTTTTTTTTAGCATACAACTATTTTTAAAAAGGCTAAATTTTCGTTTCCGGGAAATAAAAAATTGCAACGAAAGAATTGGAAAGTGAGTGGGTGATTTTTAAATTCAGACTGTTTGCCTATTCGAGGGTTTTTGGTGACGGACTTCGAAATTTTCAACCATGCTCAAGTGACGAGGATGACACATGAGCTTTCACCCATCTTAATAATTACCACACCACACCAAAGCAAGAACAAATTTCGAAAAAGGGAGTTTTTATGACATTGTTAAAGAAATCACTCACATCGCACACACACAAGTGCTATCGGCCTGAGGGAAACACGAAATTTCCATGAGGGTGAAGTTATTCACTCGGTAAAAGCCCGTGCAACGCAGGGCTAAGCGGAGAGAAAAGAAATCAAAGTAATTTCGGAAAATAATATTGGAAGTGCTGAATTTGTGAAGATTAAGGGAATATTAACGTCCCACTGTTCAGCTACACGAGGTCTTTTGGGGACGGTCCACGTAATTTTGAACCATGGGCAAGTGACGTGGACGACACCTGAGCTGGCACCCCTTCTCCTAACTACACCACCACACCAACGGGAGGACGTTTGTGCTCTCGACAGATTTTACGTGCATCGCTACCCTACACTGCGGGTCTTCAGTGGTACTAGGATCGAGAATTTGTGAAGAGAAGGGAAAATGTTAAGCAACAAAGCCATGACACGCACTTACATCGTACGCGTCAAACCCCACAAAAGTGTTGGCGTTCGAATAAAAGGAGGAAATTAACATGGGGATTAAGTTATACCCTCGGTATAAGTCCGTGCAACGCCGGGCCATGAAAGCTAGTCTTATGTTTAATGTAATACTAAGTAAAGTTCATGTTTAGAACATATTTTTTATATTTTCACACACAGAATTGAAAATTAAAAAGGATATAAATTTTCCATAGTATTAAAGGAGTTATCCGGGTAAAATTCCCCTTTAATAAGAATCAGGATACAAAACTAATAGAACAAGAACTGATTGAAGTATTAACAGATTCTGAGTTAAAATGAAGGCAAGAATTAGATGATCTTGAATTTTGGTTAAAAATTTACACAGAATATCTTCGCATTTCAGCAGAAGCTGTAAAAGAACTTTAATACAACATATTTATGTGAAGTCTTTGATTTGTGTGAAAAGTCTTTAACACAAGTAAAAAAAAGCACTACACAGAAATAAATTGGATGATTAACACGAAAAATACACGCACACATTTACAAATAGAACCGATTGTAATTTTTTTTTTCCAAAACAACTTTGGTATCCAGCTTCAAATTCCATTGGGCTGTCCTAATTCCTTCAATTTATGAAAAAATTTTCTGCAAGAAAAATTATTTAAAAATAAAATTTTCATAAATAAATATTTATCAGTCAAAAAATTCATAATGCAATTTAAATTTAGAATAAATTGAAAACAAATCAATTGCTAATCTTCAGTTTAACAAATATGTATGAATTAAATAAATATGTAAATTAGCACAATTACTTGGATTACTTTAAATTATTAATAAAATTTGAACATACCAAATAAATGAGCATTCTGCACTTTCCTACATTTCATGTGTATCATATCAGTTCATGAAGCTTGAAGAACCTTGATCCTCTATACAGGCGAATATTCACGGGACATAATCAGGATGCTCCAAGCTCTCTACAAAGCAGTTTAATTCCTATAATAATTACCAATGCTTAATTCATGAGATCTATATTAATAATAGTTGACTATGTACAAGAGCAAAATAAATAGCTCACACAAATGCTTATAGTTAAAAATATCATTTCAATTAAAAATCATCTCAATCATAAAACGATATATTATAAATCATAAAACAAAATATTACACTTATTTTTTAGCACAACTGATTCAATGTATACATGAAATTTTAAAATTAGTCTAACAAAACTAGTGTATCTATATATAACTTTTATTTCTATGTTACGTAATTACACCCCACTATGCAACGCAAAAAAACAATTGAATTCATACAACAAATATTCGTGTAACAGAAACAAGCTATTTTTTTTTATTAAAAGCTTTTATTTAACTTACAATGTATGTATGTATGTAATTTGTTCGGGTGGAATCTTGCCAACTCAATTTTGAAGCTGATATCTTCCTCCCATTGAGCTGAAATTTTGTATGCATGTTTAGTTTGGATGACAATGCATGTTTTGACCATTTATAATCCGATATTGCAATTAATTAAAAAGATATTAATTAAAAACGTTAAACTAGTTTTGGGTGCCAACTTGGATATATCTGCATTGTTGTAATAATTTTATTGTTACAACAATGACAAAAGTTGGCGTCGAAAATCGGTTTTCAGCCAAACTGGAATTTCATAACGTTGCGCTGTTGACAGTATTAATTAACTTTGTCTAAAAAGTAATTACATTTCTACAACGTAAAAATAATCTAATTTCTACAACGCATGCAATTTTTTTACAAATTTCTATCTATTTCTTGGATTTAAATTCAAAACAAAAAAGTAGAGCTATTTTTCAAGTAGATTGGTACATTGTATACCTTTCTCAACGCTGCCAAGTTAAACTGAGATAGAGTATTGAAGAAATTCTTTAAAAAATTTATCTAACTTTAATCTATGAAACTCAGACAAAAAATAATTACAGAATCGGAAAGATCATTTTTTTATGTATCTTACCCATCAAAAAAGAATCCTCTAGGAAAACAATAAGAGAAAAATATTATCTAGAAATGCAATATATTTTCGATTAAAAAAATAGTTTTATAATAAAATGAATGAATTTTTTTTAAAGTAATTTTCTAATTTTAAGCCTACAAGTAATTTAAATATACCTCATTTTATCATCAGTAATCTAAACACACTCTACGACATGTGTCCTTAAATTTAATTACAAATAGAATCTGTTAATTTTATTTGAGTTTTTTTTTGTTTGAAAAATTACGGCAATTTTGTTTCTCTAGATAAGTTAGGCACATTGTAAAACCAGCTCAAGGTTATTTATATTCATAAAATGTGCCAAAAGAGAATAATTTGCAAAATGACCTGAAATATTTTAAAAATAAGGAGAGAAAAAAATTAAATCTTAGAAGAAACATTTCGTTAAATAGGAAATGGACTTCGCTATTTGGAGTTGTTTTACGATGAAAAGAGTAATATGTGCTTGGTTCCAGGAAAAAGTTCTTAAAATAGAGCAATTCCCAAAATAGAAGTTCGTTACATGGAGATCTGACTGTATAAAAATAATGCGATGGTTAATTATTTTTTCAAAATCAAGTTTCTAAAGATAACCTGAGCAATTAAAAAAATAGATTCTTACGTAGAAGATATTCAATGTACAGCAAAAAATTATTATTTGATAAAACTTTCTTTTTTGATTACAACATGCGTTTTGAATCTTAAGCATTTTATTGATTAATACAAATATTTAAATGCCTTTTGAAGTTTTTTAATAAATAACTAAAATTTTCTTCTAATATGTTAGAGAAATATATCCCTTATCTTCAAAATATTTCAAATAAATAATATATTCTTTAAGTTTTTCAAAAATAGTCAAAATTTTAATTAAACATCTAATAACTTTGTCATTTATGAAGATAATCTCACTAAACCTTTTTTTTTCGTGTGTAGAACAATGTTACCCAAAATCTGCACGAAGATTGAAAAAATTGCTTAAAAATTACGGATTTAAAAAAATTGTGTTTTTAGTCTAATACCCTTTTGCGAGAATTAATTCAGCTAAACCAGGGATGGCGAACCAGCGTTCAATGAGTTGAACAGGCTGAGAAACCTGTCCAGTGATAACTAAAAAGTAAAAAATAAATTAAAAGTAAAAATACTTTTTTAAGAACAAGCTTTTATTTAAACGCGCTAAAAAGAATAAAATAAACTTTTCCTTTAAAACATTTTTACTATCAACTTATAACGTCATTACACAATTTATATGATATAAAAGCTTGTCGCGAGATTTACCTGTGTAGATAAACAAGTAAAATAAATAACTTGACCTGATTGATTTTAATTTGCAAAAATTCAAACTAAGTAAATATGAGTACTTAAATATTGCGACAAGCTTTTATATCATATAAATTGTGTAATGACGTTATAAGTTGATAGTAAAAAAAGTTTTAAAGGAAAAGTTTATTTTATTCTTTTAGCGCGTTTAAATAAAAGCTTGTTCTTAAAAAAGTTTTTTTACTTTTAATTTATTTGAATTAACATTTTTTCAAGAAATACAAATATAAGTGATTGTGTAATTAATATAAATAAAAGTAGTCGAAAATGATTTCTGATTCTGTGTTGTGAAAACTGTCGTCAAAATTTCTGCCAAGGTTACCATAAATAAGAATCGAGCAATGTTTGTAACAAATACATTTCGTTATTTCGAAAAAAAGCACAAAAAAACTTGAATAATATCATTTAAACACAAACTCTCTTGTAATGAAATGCTTATTAAATAATACAGATTTAACTCTCGCTTACCAATTTTTCGGTTGCAAAGTAGCCTCCCATTGTAGCCATGTGGATAAACTCGTAGGACAGCGGTAAATTAGACGGTGATTTGAAAATTCGTAGAGGTTCTCAGAAAAAGATCCAATTGCGGAACAAAGAGTGCATAGTTTACTCTCTTTCATGCCGGTATTTTTAAAAGGCTAAAAATTCTGCTTAAGAAATGAAAGGAAATTTAAAATTACTTCTGATTAAGTTTGTATACAAAACAATGTTATTTTGTTGAAACCGGAAAAAGATGTGGGTTCCAATGACCGCGGCGCACAGTGGTCAGTTTTCCCGATCTAGCGCTCGGAAATTATTTTATAGCTTTGAAGTCTTCAAAATTATATCTAATGATCAAAAATCGTAATAATTAATGTAAATTGGTTATTCTCTTTTGTTTTTCACCAAAATATAAGGTGAATAGGGTCTTAACTAATTTATGTCAAGTTTGAATTTGATCAAGAATAAATGGTTGCTGAGGGGATCTAGTTTTTAAACAAGGATCTATGGATATTAACAGAAGCAGTAATTTGACACATGGGGGAATATATGCAAAAAATAGAATGACATGTTTAAAAAAAATTAAATTTTAACATATTAAACAAATACAATCAAACATAACAATGTACATATACAATAAAGGTTAATACTTAGTGTTTAAAAGGACTCGACACCTTAAGCGATGCTTAAGCATTTTTTTTATTTATGTATTTAAAAATTATATTTTAGCATTTCATAAAAGTTTTTATTTAAAAAAATAATACAAGATAAAATTTCGCACAAAAAATTCACAAAATTTTACAAATTTAATTTTTTTTAAAAAATTTGAAATTTTTAAAATTCTTTTTGAGTTAATGAATTTTTTGTAGTATTTCTAAGGATGTTTTAAACACCTTTTGAGATCGATTTTACAAAATCTTAATTAATTTTAGAGAAAAAAATATTAAAATGAGAGAGATTTATATGCTAAAATTCAACCTAAAGCCTTATATCTCCCACATTTAAAGTTTTTTGCTTCACATAATATATAAATATTATATTTTAATGAAAAACAAATGATGGATAAGAACTAAATTTATAAAATTATTACCCTGGCGAACCTTTAGGTATCTGCCATGTTTCAGTTTTAAACCTCGCCTTCAGTGATATAATGCTCTTTTGGGATCAATTTGTTTTAAAACATCTTCCTGAGCGTTGGCTAATCTGCATGAGGTGTGGTAAACAAGCGCTTGCATTGGTACCTCTGCTGATATTTCATCAATGACGATACCAGGAGGATAACAGTTAATTTTAGACTCCATAAACTTATTATAGTTGGGATAAATATCAGCGTGGAACTCTTCGCTATTTCCTTTTTCCCCCCTATTATATAGGCCTTTTGACATTTTGGTGTCAACATAAAGAGCCAAGGCTTCGTCAGGAGTCATTATTTTTGCCAATTCTGGCTGTCGGGCTAAGCATTTCTTCAGGAGAGTATCACGTCTAGGTGAGCAAGTAGTCACTTGTTTCAAAATTAAGGCAGCATCTCTTTCTCCAGCTGCTTGCATTGACATTCTTGCAAATGCTAGTGCTTGCTTGCTGAAGCAAGAAGGGGAAGTACTCTTTCCCTCTTTGCCGTGGCTTTGCATTCCCCGAATGATTTTGAGGGTCGACTTGGAGTTGATTTGGATGGTATAAATCTTACTCTCCCCGACAACCACGCATCATTCGACTTGGAGAAGAACTTTTCCTTTCTACGGCACCTCATTCATTTTCCCTTACAAACGAGCAAAAATTTGTAACAATTTTTCTTAATTAAAATTGCAGCTGGACCTCATATTTATCAAAGCCCGTTGTAGTCCTAACAAAACTCAAAACAGTATTAGTTTTGCGCTTGGGATCTTGCTCTTTCTTCCACACATCGAATAAGGCACGCCGATAATACCATCGACCAACGCTGAAAAAAAATTCATAACTATGGGAGTAGCAGCTAAATTTGGTATTAAATTAAAGCTCTATATCTACTCTATGTGACTTAAGTGTTTCTGTGATCAATCCGTGTCAATCCCAAAAGTTCTAGTCCATTAAACACAAAAAAACAACATACGTTAGTAGAAGTTACATGCTGCGCTGTCATGTTTTTATAATATTTAATCGAACTTGAACATAATTTAAAAGTCAAATCAATAAATTACTTATCCATGGCATGTATTTTCAAAAAAAAAAAAAAAATCCCGCTAAAATCTATAAAATCTTTTTCAGACGAAACGATTGAACTTCCGACTGGAAAACTAGGCTCGCAAGTGTTTCGTGTAGAAAGAACAAACCCGATATATACCGATGGTTGTTGAAAATCTCCATTCGCATACTGACAAAAAATGTTTACCACATGGCTAGGGAACTTAAGAGGACCATAAATTGAGGATTGTTTTTTATTTCCGCGCAATTTCCTTTTTGGGGTTTCCGTGCACCAGATCGGGAAAACTGACCACTTTGCGGCGCCCCCATAGTAAGCTTTACGGTAGAACTAGTCCATATATTTGTTAAGAAATAATCTTAACAACTTTTTTTTTTATATAATTTTTGTTTCCTAATTTATTTATCTAATTAGGTATTTGTCTGCTTCGACTAGTGTTAGCTGGTGTATTTATTTATATTTCTTGATTCACTTGGATATAGTTTTGAGTTATTTTAGTTCTCAATTAATTTAGTAGCTCTTTATTTTATATTTTTTATTTGATGACAAATTTGTGAGCAACATAACGTTTACTGAGCCTAATTGCTCAGTGAATTATTATTTTATTTTTTGTCAAAAGCGTTGTAAAGGCAGAAATGAAGAGGGTAATGTAGAAGCCATCTGTTCAGATCAGAACAACTTCTGAGGTAAGTTATGAATTATTATGTGTTCTAATTTAGATACTTTCTGAAACAATAATGAATACATTGCTATTTACTCATTTATGTTTTAGTTTAACTCCTTGTTTTAAAATACAAAATAGGTTTTTAATAACTTTAATATTGTTATTTATCATTGAATTATAAGTTGATTCTAAAAGATTAAAAGTAATGGCAACTATTCAAATTTAGCAGCTTTTTAAACTTCTGTAAAAGAAATGTGAATGGACAAATTTATATTTTTTGAATAGCTATATTATCAATGATAAGTTTATAATTTGATTCTTATTTTTTAGAGTAGCATTGAATATCAATTGCATTGTTTTCTATTTTAATGAATATGCATTATTAAGCTTAGTCATTACATAGTTATTGCTATTTATGACTAAATCCTAATTTGATTCCAACACATTAAAATAAAGGCAAGAAATGCCAAACCATTTTGATAAAGAAATGTAAATTTTTCATTTAAAACTTAAATTCAATATGGAGTAATGTTGTGTTTACATTAAGATTCTCCCAAATTGTTACTAATTTTTCTTATAAGGCATAGTATTTTTAAATCAAGCACTTTATGATGTGTTTTTATATTTAAAAAAAACTGTTAATTTTCACTTATTTAAAATTTTCATTCATATAATTTACTTATTTAAATTATGGTCTTTAGATAAAATAGCTGAATTTAAATTAAGCTGTAAATTAAGTTTGGCACAAATCTTTCAACATTTATTAATCAGTAGACTAATATGTATATAAATACCGAAAACTCATATAAATTTACAATCTAATTTTAGAATTTATTTCTTTTTAATATTTAACACTTTTTTTTAAACTTTAGGTTATAAGTGCGACATGCACTTGTCCTCTCTGCTGGGGGCACTCCAACATTTTTTGCAAGCAGGTGTTTGCAACGGTTTATTTTCCAACGGAAAACAAAGATGGTTTCTTCAAAAGTGGAGACAGATCGTGATACTTGGCATACAGCTGGTTTGCGGGTAGATAGTGAAAGTGCCCAGATGGTTCAGGACGATGCGGATTGAAATGGCAAGACTCCTTGGAAATTGTTCTCGTTTGGAAGTGCGAGCCGCGATATGATTTTTATGAACGAAAAGTGTCCACATCTGCAATGAGCAGACAACATGTTGCAACGGCAGAAATCACCACGGCACTAATTGAAGAAACTATTTAAATTGATCAACGGGCAACGCTTGAAATCTCGTCAGAGCTGGGACTGAGCTATGGTAGCATGCAGTATATCGTTTTCTGATGTGCTGCGATATTGTACTGAAACTGGCTCAACGGACAAGGACCTGATTTCTACCTAGACGGATTAACCAAGTAGGTTCGCATTCTCTATGATAAATGCCTAAATAGACTTGGTAATTATGTCGAAATGTGATAGGCGCATATGCCTCTTAATTTCCTTTTTGTATTTTCTGTCTGTTGTAAATAAATATTTTTATTCGACTTGTAACCTTTTTTCTAATCACCCCTCGTAGCTATAGATATTTCTTAATGATTTGTGGATTTTATAGATGTATCTGTTTTACAATGTTAAGCTTTTTAAGGGCCGTGGGTAGCCTAGTGGTTAGAGCATCGGATTCCAGACCGGAAGGCCTAGGTTCGATGCCCGATGCCACCAAATGCCCACCGAGTACAAATCGGTGAACGTGCTCGTTAAATCTGGGGGTCTGAACGGTGTCGCCATCTATCGTGTTGCGTGAGCAAAATCGTACTGTCACCCTCTTGGGGGGCTCAAAGCTTAGGCTAACGACAGGCGTAAAATTCTAGCCCCAAGCCGCGATGAATTTCGTGGACCTTGATTTGATGTTACTGTCGATCAGGGCCCCCATAAGCAACAACAACAAGCTTTTTAAAATAATTTTGTACATAAAATATTAAGAGTTGATAGGGAAGTATTTAATTAATATATATTTATCTTCTGATGAAAATTAATTCTTTTAACAACTTCATGGATTGCATATTTTATAATAGTATGACTTCCCAGTGTCAGATATTTGAAATGATCCTGTAATTTTGTGGTTTGCTTTATCAATACTATAGAAAGTTCTTAATGTGAGCAAAAAATTGTAAAATGTTATCGCTAGTCTTATTAACCGAGTTCCCTTTTATGTTTATAAAATCATCTGTCACTGGCTTCAAATGGTTAAAGTTTACTTAGTGAATTCTATCAGGGGTGGCTCTAGGGCCGGACAAACTGGACCGATGTCCGGGACGGCATTTGGACCAAGCTTTAAAAATACTTTTTTTTGTTATGGAAAATTTGGAAGAAGTTAAAGTACACTATCTAAGGAAAAATATTCAGAACGAGATAGTTTCTCTTTTATATGAGAATATTAAATTATACATTGTTCATAAAATTAAACAGGCTACATATTGTCCGATAATTTTAGATTGCGCCCCTGATGCCAGCAAGATCGAACAAATGGTATTTATGGTAAGGTATACATGTATTGAGAAATCTAATTATAACGAAGTTATCGTTAAAACTAATAAGAGGTTTTGGGTTTCCTTTCAGTTGAAAGATTAACTGGAAGAGAACTTTCAAATTTAATAGTTGAGAAACTTTAAAAAAAATTAGGGCTAAATTTGCTAGATATGCGGGGGCGGCAGGCCTACAATAACGGAGTGAATATGAAAGGCGAGAAATCAGGGGCTCAATTTAAAATAAGAATGTTAAATCCGCGAACAATCTATGTGCTATGTAGTAGCCACTGTTTCAATTTGGTCGTTAATGACATGGCAAAAGCATCCTTAGAAGCCTGTACTTTTTTTTAATAAAGTTCAAAAAATTTTTTCCCCATCAACTTTGCGTTGGGTTATATTATTAAAATGTATAAAGGGCATAAAACTTTAAAGCCACTTAGTGTAAATACCTGGAAAAGCTGAATAGAGGCTATTAAACACCTAAGTTATCAATTGGGAGGTTTTTATGATGCTTAGTTTTTATAATAATGCTGAAATTGACAACTCTATAAGAGATGAGACCTCCGGATTATTAAATTCTACTTAACAATTCAAATTCCTATGGCCATCCTTATTTGGTATAAAATCTAAAATTGCAATAAAATCCAATAAGCAAGCTATTGCAAACAAAATATTACGATCTACCATCTACTATGGAACTCTCAAGAAATTGTAAAGATTTTTTTAAGGATGTGACTTTTGATAAAATGCACTGTGATGCAAAAGAACTGGCCGTCTAGATTGTTATCTCTGCTAACTTTGAGGTGACTCAGCCACGTCAAATAGTTCGACGGTCCGATGGAATATCCTAAATTAAAATTCAAGATAGAGTTTTATTTTTTTACATTGGATGAAGCAGTTAATGCCTTGGAATGCAGGTTTAATCAAAGTAATTGTTTTCGATTTTTGTACAATATATATGATTTAAAAGATACCCTTAAAACTTTAATTAATTAAAAACTGTCAAAAATTTAGAAATGATGTTGACCGACGGAGAATCATTGGATGTAAACGCGCTTGATTGAGCGGATGACATAATGTCAGTTTCAGCTTTAGCAGGCAAAAAAGAAAGCCCAGTTGAAGTTTTAAAATTTATTTCAGTTTTAGAATTTGCTCCAAATCTTGCTATTGCATTTATCTTACTTTCTTTGCAAAAAGTTTGGGCAGGTGTAGATATTAGTTTCTCAAAATTGAAATTAATAAAAAAATCTCTCACAGTTCACAAATTCTAAAGATAGATTAAATGGCTTAGCTACATTGGCTATCGAACATGAAATAGCTGAACAAATTGATCAGAAAGTTTTCAGAATTAAAATTCAGAAAAAAAAGAGTGGTAATTTTTATGCTTTAGTTTTTAATATATATATATATATATGTAATATGGCGATGTTATAATGAATACTTTATATGAGATTGGTGAGGCATAATAAATATTATCCAAGAGGCAGTCATGGGGTTATTCAAATCTGTTTAATTCCACATCTTAAGCACATAAAGCATTACAGGGACGACACAATATTCGCACACACAAACACACTGCAGCCGGCTACATGTTTACGCAGACAAAATACAGAAGCGAAAGAGGGCGTTGGTCTCCAGGAATCTCGGAATGAATAGGCTTCTCAAATCACATGATCTAAGTGGGTGGATAGGTGTAGTTTAAAATACTCTCGTTAGGCGGTGGGTTAACTTATTATTAAAACGTTGGTCCTGAAGGGATGGACCATTGGTAGTTAAAAATTATTTTAAAGGATTATATTACTGGGAATTATTACATATATATATATATATATATATATATATATATATAAATAACCAAAATTTTTCTACAAGAGAGAGATGAATTAACATGATTAATGCCCAAAAGAATAGCAATTGCTAGATAACAAGACAACAGAATTTAGAAGGAGATATGAAAATTTGAAATAACAGAGTAAAATATAAAAGAATGGATGCTTCAGTATTATCAACATTGCTGACTTAGGACAGCTTGTATGCATAAAATTTTCCTTAAAACATTTTTTCTGTATAAAAGTGGGGTTGAACATGTTTTTTGGCCAGCCAACCTTCCCCCTTTTTCTGTTAATAATACCGAGCAAATACCAATTGGAAATAATGGATAGGAAATCTAAATCCATTATAAGGAAAAGGTAACTTACCTAAAAATTGCATACTGAAATGCAGAGCCCGCGCTAAATCTGAGTACAATAAACAAGTTATTGCCAGATTCTGGACCCAAATACAATTTCAAAACAAAGCAAAGGCTGAAAAATAGCACTTAGCAAAAGTATGAAAAGAATAGAAATAATAAAATAAGAATTGTAAACATACTACCATTATCTTAGAGACTCTTAATATGATTTAAAAGTTATAATAAATTTAAAAAAAGTATAATTATATCTAAAACTAGAAACTGGGGTTTTTTAAAACTATCTAAGAATAATAATAAATCTATAATATAAACCTTCTAAAACTATGGAAATTTAATTCTTACTATTTAGAATTTCTTTATTTAAATATCTATTAATAAAATTAATTGGGTAGTTTTGAATTAAACAGTAATTAGTAAAATGTTTATAATTTTTTATTTTCTCTGATTTATTAGAAACTAGAAATTTATTGCGTAGTGTGTAATTAAGAACAATATTTCTGAATATAGATACATGCACATTACTCTCCCAATGCGGCACTTTTATAATTTTGAAATTAAAGTCTTCTCGTTTATCATAAATGTAACAGAGAGTGTGGTGTCTAGGGGTATGTTGAATGAAAGAAAGACGTTAAAGTTTAAGGATATTTAATGACATCTACAGGTTGTTAAACCTGACTAGGCGCGCGCTGCTGGGAGAGCAGTATGTCTACTCCTTCTCCCGCTTACATCCGGGGTTACAGAGAGTGGCGCTGGTGTCGCCTGAGCGTATACAACACTCGTCCATCCTAATGTGGTCGGTCCCCGACCAGGCTGGAAAATATGCAAGTAAAAATTATACAAATACTACAACTGAAAAGAAAAAAAAAAGATTAAACAAATTTTTAAAGTTCAAATTTCCTTGAGTATATAGAGGGAAAAAAATCAAGTCATTAGAGTTCTGGAAAGAAAAGTCTTAGGGATTATCCCATGGTTTCATCAGATCAGCAGATGTGGACGTCAAATTCGGGCCTTCTTGTCTTCCTATTTTCTTTACATCGTACCTGTCGTTTGGACGAACTTTCACGACTTCATATGGGCCAAAAAATTTGGTCGCAATTTCACACCTACTCCAAACTGGGTTTTCTTGATTGCAATTCTGTCACCTTCTTTGTATTTTCTTGCTTCTTTGCGATGTTTATTGTAGTGTAGTCTACTTTGTTCTTGTAATTTCAGGATATTGGATTTGGCATCTTCTCTCATTTGTTGTTTATTCTGTAAAGATAATTGGAAATTTTCTTCCTCGAGAATGGCTTTGATTTTGATGTCATCTTTATTTTTCATTTTGACGCCTGTTAAAAGTTCAAATGGTGTATATTTGGTGGCTATGGAAACAGTGCTGTTAATTATTCGTTGAACTGATGATACGTGTTTATACCATTTATTGGGATCTTCAAGTGAAAGCTTTGTTAGGACTGGTATTATCGTTGCATGAATTTTTTCTACCTGACCGTTCCCACGCGGTACACCTGTTGTGATTGAAATAAACTCGATATCTTCATCCTGACAAAATTTCTGAAATTCTGTAGAAGTGAATGCTGTTCCTTTGTCTGAAATTATTCGTCTGTGACTTCCAAAGGTTACTTGTTGTAATTTTAATTTGTCTAAAGCATCGTTAGCTGAAGGAGACTTTACAGGATAAATTCACAAAAATTTGGTGAAAGCATCGATGACAGTAAAGATATATTTGTAGTTCTTGTTGGTACTTGGGAGTGGAACCAAAAAGTCAATATGGTAGGTATCAAGTGGAATATCACCTTTTGGTATGGGATGTAGAAATCCTCGTTTGCCAAATTTTTTGGATGAAAGAATGCAAGGAATACAATTTGCAATAACATTTTCTACAGTCTTACGCATATTTGGGAAAAAGAATTGTTGTTTGACTAAATTTTCAGTTTTGTTGATGCCGAAATGTCCTTTAGAATGTTCAAGTTGTACGATTTGTTTTTGCATTTCAAGTGGAACGACTAGAAGTTCTTGGTCGTTGACAATTTTGTACAGCACATCGTTTTTTAATGTATAATCAGAGGCTGAAGATGATTGTAATAATTGTTTGATACTGTACTGGATGTAAACTCATCATTAATTTGTGCTTTTTTAATTTGTTGTGTTGTCTCGTTGTATTGTATGAGCATGACGGGATAACGACTGAGCGCGTCAACATGTTGCATTTGTTTACCTGGCCTGTGAAGTATTTCGTAATCGAAGTCTTCTAAGTAGAGAGCCCATCGTGCTATTCTAGGTGGTAAATCTTTCTTTGACATAGTTTTTTGAAATGCTTGGCAATCTGTGATTATTTGAAATTTTATGCCGACGAGGTAGTGTCGAAATTTTTTTAATGCTGTAACTATCGCTAAGACCTCTAGCTCGTAGCTGGAGTATTTCTCTTCTTGAGGAGAAGTTTTACGACTCATATAGTGTATTGGATGAAAGTTCTGATTTGAGTCCATTTGTAGAAGTATAGCACCAAACCCTTTCGCACTGGCATCGCAGTGTATTTGTAATGGAGCGTTTTGCTGATAAAGATGTAATACAGGTTCCTGAGACAAAATTTGCTTCAAAGAGAGAAAAGCTTGTTTTTGTATAGGACCAAAGGTGATTGGAACTTTGTCTCGTAAAAGATCACTTAAAGGTCGTGCGATTGATGCATAGTCCTTAATAAATTTTCTAAAATAGCCTGTTAGTCCTAAAAATGATTGGACATGCCGAGTGTTTTTAGGTGTTTGGAAATTCATGACTGCATTTGTTTTAGCTGTTGAAGGACGAATATTGCCTTCTTCAATAATATGGCCAAGAAAAGTTAATTTCCGCTGAAGAAAATTACACTTTTTAAAGTTAAACTCTAAACCATAAGTAGCAGCAACATCAAATACTTTTTTAAGCTTTGCAATCCCTTCACATTCAGAATTTGCCGGAATTAAAATGTCGTCCATGTATATAATAACAGTGTTGTTTTTTAAGAGATCTTTAAACACAATTTGAATGTATTTTTGAAATAGTGAGGGAGAATTACACAAACCAAAAGGAACTCTATTAAATTGGTATTGACCATTATGTGTTATGAAACTGGTGTATTTACGGCTATCAGGATCAATTTTGATGTGAAAAAAGCTGTTTTTTAAGTCCAAATTTGAAAAGAGTATCGCTCCATGCAGTTGATCAAAAATGTCTTCAATGAGGGGTAGTGGAAATCTTTGTTTAATTGTTTTAGAATTAAGAGCACGAAAATCAACACAGAGTCTAGTTGACTGGTCTTTTTTCTTGACAAGAACTAAAGGTGCGGCAAAATTAGATGAACTTGGGGAAATTATTCCATCAGACAGCCATTGCTCAATTTGGTTTTCGACGATAATTTTTTCCGCTTGACTTAATTTTCTAAGACGTAACGCGATGGGTGTGTCATCAGAAAGGATAATTTGCATCTGTAAGTTTGTATCCTTAATTTTATTTGGTTTGTAAGATTGGATAAGGTTTTCAACTTCGCGACGCGTATCAACGTTCAAAATATGCGATAAATCTACTTGAGGATAAATTACATTTAAATTTGATAAATAACAATTCTCATTTTGAAAAAGCAAAGAGAGAGATTCGTTTTTATTATTAACTGGTAAAGAATTACAATCGCTAATTTTAAATTCAGAAAAAGATTTGCTTACGTTAGCTTCGCGCTGAAAATCAGTTGCATAACATGTTTGATCGGATCTGGGCTGTGACGTCAGTTCATATTTCTTATTTTCTTTTTCATCGAATAATTTCTGTTTTGGTGAGTTTAACGATTAATTTTTATTCATTGGATGATTTACATTACTCGCGCTGTGAATGTTTGGAAATCGATTTGAGCCATTTGGCCTTGAACCTTCGCCGGAATGATTTGGGATAGTTTGCGGTGCAAAAGAATGCAAGCTCGACATATTTTGGCTAGCGAAATTATTTTGTCTATCATTTTTGTTTTTAGGCGAAAGAATGTTCTTAGAATGGAGAGGAAGTAGGATTTTTTTCTGAAATCCGTGCATTTTCTTTTTCTGCTTTATTTAAATCATCAAAAATATTAGGCGGAACTATTAAATCACAATACAATTTATTACAGACAGCTGCAGTTACTATTATCGGGTTTTCACGAAAACTTGGAAGAGCTAATTTAATTTTAGTAAGTTCAGCTTGAATTACATTTCCGAAAGCACATGTTAATTGAACAGTTCCTAAAGATTTTGTTTCGGGTGGAATGAGGGAAGATTTCACACACACAATATTTGCTCCCGAATCGATTAAAGTTTTCACGATTTTATCATTAACAAAAATATTTTCGTATTGCAATTCATGTAAGGATTCATTAAACATTTTACCTTCGACTTTACAAACAGGACCGTGATTTGAATTAGGTCTAGAATTGAAATGAGTTTCGTTTCTGTGAGAACCACTACGTGGGTTATTTGTTGAAGTGTTTGTTGAATAATTTGTGAAATTTTTATCACGAAAGTTGTGGCGATTAAAGCCCTGAGACGAGTTATATTTTTGTTTACTGTCATACGGCGGTTGATGGTGTGTGTTGTAGGAATACGACTTTCGCTTTGCTACGAAGAAAACATCGCATTCTCTAGCCAATTCAGTAGGCTTAAACCAAGATTCGTTTTGGCGTATCGCGATATGTTGTTGCGTTTCTCGATCGAGGGTGGAAAATAATTTGTCGGCTATCATTAACTCACACAAAGTTTTAAAATCATTCGCATTTCGAAGTTTACAATAATATTCAAAAGAACTTGTTAATCGTGACGAAAACTGTACGTGCGATTCGTTTGGCAATCGTTGGGCCCTACGGAAATTAATTAAGCATTCTTGTGGGGTTGGTTGGAATTCTCGTAAAATAATGTGTTTAACTTTCTCGTAATCTTGGAGTTCGTTTTCGGGGATATAAAGTAAAATACTGTTAGCTTTTTCACCGAGAATATATTAATTAAGATCTCTGATTTTAATTCCTGTGGAACATTTTTGGTTGTAAACGCACGTTCAAGTGAATGAAAAAATAAATTATAATTTTCAGGTTTAGAAGGAATTAGCATACTAAGGGTCTTAACGGATTTAATGAGACTTTCTAAAAGGTTAGTTGACGGTGTTTCGAATGTTGCAGTAGTATTGTTTGAATTATTAGAATTTATAGCGGAGTTTATTTTCGCGAGTTCAATTTCTTTTTGAAGTTGAATGATTTTTTGGGCCGTTTGTTCGGCTTCTTTTTTCTTTAGTTCTGACTCTTTTCGTTCCTCAACGAGTAAATTAAGCAATTCTTTAACGAATTCAGGTTCGTTTTTGAAAGTGTCAGTTTGTTCGATAAGTGCTTTTAAATTCACAAGCGTAGCATTTTCTGGGACAGTAACACCTAGTTCTTTAGCGGCGGTTATTAGATCTTCTTTCTTAGTATTTCGATACATGCTGAGTAAAAAAAAGGTTTGATCCTACCTGATTGGACGATATCGGAGTGTTTGTAGACTGCAGATAGACTTCGCTTATAAAAGCTATCCGTTTGCGAGATGAGTTCACCACTGTGCACTTTTCACGGCGATGACTGGAGATACGAAGCAGATGGAGTTTACACTCTTGATGCGATGATTAGGCGGGGAAATTGGCCTTTTTGTTTCACTGGAACACTTGGACGATGCCGAAAAGACTTTTTGGTTGAGTCTCAAGCTTTGGTTTGGCTTGGCGAAGGAGACGGTAGTATTGGTCTCGGAGCGGAGGATTGGCTCTTAGTAGGCGTCGGAGTATTTCGTTGATTCAGCATTCGCCATTGTGTTGGGCGATTTCGATGAGCGCCGTTTATTTAGGGCGACTTTTGATTTTAACACGGGTTCAAAAACTATTAAGGTTGCGAGGTCGAACCCCCATGTAACAGAGAGGGTGGTGTCTAGGGGTATGTTGAATGAAAGAGAGACGTTAAAGTTTAAGGATATTTAATGACATTTACAGGTTGTTAAACCTGACTAGGCGCGCGCTGCTGGGAGAGCAGTATGTCTACTCCTTCTCCCGCTTACATCCGGGGTTACAGAGAGTGGCGCTGGTGTCGCCTGAGCGTATACAACATAAATATTGGTAACTATTTTATAATCTTTTAATTTAATTTCTATATCAAGAAAATTTGCTTCGTAACTGTTACTGTTTGTCTGTATTAAATTAAGATACTGTGGATAAAAATTAATATTAAGCTTAAAGTTGTCTTGCGTGCCAAAAATGATTATATCATCTATATAACGAAAAAAGTAAAATTCTAAGTTGTCTGTGAAACTATTTTCAAAATAATGTAAATATAAAATGGCAAGACAGTTGCTAGCTGGGCCACCTTGTAATAGACCCTTAATCTGTTGATAAAAAAAATAATTACCATTATGATAAACATAATTCTCTTTTAGAACTAACCTAAGTAGAGAACCAAATCTATCATATTAGACATTTTTAAACAAATTATCTTTATGTAATTTTACTAGTGTTTTTATCATATCATCAATATTAATTGAGTTAAAAAGATCTTCAAAATCTAAACTAAATACTGAAAATATCTTTTTATCTTTAATTTGTGCAATAAGTTCTGTACTATTTTTAAGAATGGCTGAAGTTTTTAGATTATTTATTGTATCTTGTAACATTTCATGTAGAATTTTGCCTGATTTGCTGATATATATGTATTAAAACCATAAGTAACTGTTCTAAACTTTACTGGATCTTTATGAAATTTAGGAGTAAGAAATACATGTGGAAACTTAAAATTATTATTAATTTGTATTTTTAGTTGTTTTTGAAAAGCCAAAATTCGATTATTTATTTCTCTATCAGAAATTGATGACCTAATAAAAGCTGTATTATTTTCAAAATGTTTGTTGAGCATTAAACTATAATAATATTTACAAATGAAGGCAAAATTTCCAGGCACTTTATCAATATAAACTATAATAAATTTATTTTGTAACTTTTTGATCTTATTTTTAATATCATTAAAAAAGATGTTATTATCTGTACTAAAGTTATATTTATTAATCTGTTGTGTAATGTTACATTTAAACTCTGTGAATGCCTCTATAGTCATACTATATTTAATAGCAATTTTGTAAATGAATTGCTCAATATCATTATATAACTGATTTTTGATAATTTTATTATTATTGGAAATTATAAGTCTAAAACCAGTACCTTTAATCATTATATTTCTAAGATTATTGTCTTTTACAATATTGAGATCACCAGTAATATATATATATATATATATATATATGTATATGTAATGTGACTTCTTCTAACTCTCTTTAACTGTACCCCGTTAAATTGTTTCCTAGTTCTTTCGCATCTTAATCTAATTGCTCGGGCGCCTAATCTTAATCGTAATCTAATTGCTCGCGCGCCTAATCTTAATCGTAATCTAATTACTCGCGCGCATTATCTTAATCTTAATCTAATTGCTCACACACATTTGCATCCAATCACGACTCCTGTTACAAAAGAGTCGTACGTCCTTCACCGCCAGTTTAAACTCGGAGCACACGGTTAAGCAGCTCTTCTTCTTCTCTCTTGTCTTTTGTCATCATCATGTAGTCTGCTGCAGCTAGTGTTTGTGTATTGTTGTGTGTGTGTTGTCCTTGTCTTGCTTAAATGTTTTCAAGATGTATAATAAACAGATTTAATTAACCTCAAGAATGTTTCTTCAATATCAGTTAAAGAATCCATTCCAACGAATATCGTCGTATTACAATAGCCGACAGGATCAAATAACCTGCTGGGAACACGGGAAGTGAAAATTATACTAATGAAATGTGAAAGTGGACGAATTGAAGCCTCGGAAGGGTATTCCCCTTTCGCCTGATAACAAGACGGGGAAATTCCCGTTACTTCTGTGCTTCACCGTTGAAAAACAATGGCTAATGATCGTTGTGTTTTTATGTGGTGCGCGATGTCTGCAAGAAATGGCCATCAGTAGATCGATCTGTTTCTTTTTCAAATTTTAAGATAATTAATACTGCATATTTTGTGTTGATTTATTTCACTTTAAATTTATTTTAATTATTATTTATTTAGCATATTTTTAATAGCATTGCAATGCTTGTTTTGAAGTGTGATAAAACAATAGTTATTTAAATAAGAAATATAAAATTTTTCAAGTGTGATAAAACAATAGTTATTTAAATAAGAAATATAAATTTTTTCATGTGTGATAGAATACTAATAGTAGCAATAGTTATTTAAATAAGAAATATAAATTTTTTTATATTTTATATTTGAACATTGATTATTAGTAACTGCAAATTTTTGATTTGTGTTGATATTTTAATTTTATATTTTTGGTATTTTTATTTTGTATTTCAAAATTTTTAAGAATTATTTAAAATTTTAATTTTTATATGATCCTCAGATCGGGATTTAAAATGGCAAATAAGGATCAACCCAATTTAGCTGTAAATAGTAATACTAATCAAAAATTCCCAGTGAACCCTTTTTAATTGCATTTGACCCTGAAAATGGAATGAGAATAGAAGAGTGGTTAGAGTATTTTAATAATGCATGCAAAATTAGTGATAAAGACAATGATTGGAAAATGCTTAATATCTCTAAATACCTTAAAGGTTCTGCTCTAACCCATTATATTAATTCTTGCCTTAATATTTCTAATTTTGATGATCTGTGTAATATCCTTGTTGAAAATTTCTTAAAGCCTAACATAGTAAGTTTATCAGATTTCTCTCAACACCAGCTAAGGAATAATTTAGAGCAATATTTTCACCAGAAACTAAATTGTGATAGACAATTAGGTCTATCTCCCCAACTCATTTGGAAGGACTCACTGATAGAAAAAAAATGCCCACCAATATTAAACAATTAAAGACCATTAACCCTCCCACCTCACCTACAGAATGGCTCATGGTAGCTATCCTCCTAATGAAAACACAAGCAACTAAACCAGAACCAAATAGTTATAGACCAAAACAAAACGCAGACAACCAAATAACTCTTTTAGACCTAATTTTCAAAATTTTTACAGAATGCGTCCCCAACATCTCCCAAATCATCAGGCTTGCAATTTTGTCAATCGTGGATTTAGACCCAACCATCACACAAATTTTCAAAATGGAATGCCACCAACACCATGTAGTTTTTGTACTCGACAAGGCATTCTCAATGCTTACCATTGGAAGCAGCAATGTCCATTTAATCAAACCGAATTAAGACAAACCCCATTTAATTGTGACTCATCGTTGGCTACTAACACTGCTTCTCAGAGCTCGGAGAACCCTGTTAGTAATCAACAAATCTCAAACCAGAAACAACACCTTTCAACTGAGGCCCCTGGCCCAGCATACTGACAATTACAAGTGTCCGGACATGTCTCACCATTGCCAAGCCTAGCTAACTTGGACAATTTACCTTTTACAGGTAAAAATAATGTAACTATTGTTATTGACACTGGATCCACCTTATCTTTAATTTCTGCAGATATTGTAAATAAACTTAAACTAACAAAACAAAGAACTAGGCCTGTACATATTAACCAAGCCCGTGGCAATTTTCAATTAAATCAAGTATGCAAAACTTTTCTAAGAATAGGACAAATTGAACGAAATGTAAATCTGTATGTTATTAATAGTAGTTTACCTTATATCATCCTAGGACTACCAGAGTGTAGCCAATACAAATTTATGATTTATTGTGAATATAACCAATTGCTACAAAATGGACAAATTATTGTAATTAATTCTAGCAAAATCAACAAACAAACGTCTTCACACATACAGGAAAATGTAAACAAACCTAATCAGGAAGATTTAGTCAATACCTCAGAGGAAATTTTTTCACCTCTGATTGTTAAGGAACTGTCTCTTAACCTGGTGCAACTTATTTCAGAATACTCCCATGTTTTTTCAAAAAATAAATATGATGTTGGTAAAATAAGAATGGAACCCCCTAGAATTAATTTAACATCAGATCTCCCAATTTCTCAGAGAGCATACAGAACATCACCTACTCAGAAGCTGAGATTAATAAACAAATTCAAAATTTACTAGCTGCAGGTTTAATTAAGGAATCAACTAGTTGTTATTCTTCCCCTGTTACTTTGGCTTATAAAAGAGATGAAAAACAAGAAACAAGACTATGCATTGACTACAGAAAACTGAATGCAATTTGTAAAACAGATGCAGAACCCTTACCTCGAATAGACTCCCTGCTATATAAATTAAATAATGCTAAAAAATTTTCTACTCTTGACCTTGCAAGTGGTTACTGGCACATTCCTCTTCACGATAAAGATAAAGAAAAATTAGCTTTTATCACAACTGAAGGTTTATATGAATTTCAAGTTCTCCCTTTTGGTTTTCGAAATGCCCCTGCAATTTTTAATCGCATTATTCGTAAAATTCTAACTAAACATAAATGTTCAAACTTTGCTTGTCACTATTTTGATGATATAGTTATTTTTTCAAATTCCTTAGAGGAACTCTATGCTCATTTAAAAAAAGTATTCAAAACTTGTGAGAAGGAAAATATTAAACTAAAATTTTCAAAATGTGTTTTTGCAAAAAATAAACTAAATTTTTTAGGCTATGAAGTTAAAGAAAGTTGCATTACACCAGATAATCAAAATATTAAAACTATTAAAAAATTACAGCCCCCTAAAAATGTTAAACAACTTCAAAGTTTTCTTGGTTCTGTAAATGTTTATAACAAATTCATTGATTCATATGCTAAAATTAGAGAACCTTTAAATCAACTCTTATAGAAAGATAAACAATGGAATTAGACTGCTGAATGTCAAACAGCCTTTTAATTGTTAAAAAATAAATTAGCAACTAAACCTGTATTACAATTATATGATCCTAAATTACCTCTTCATGTGTTTTGTGATGCTTCTCAAAGTGCAATTGGTGCAGTTTTAAAACAGCCAAATATAATTCAGGTACTCTTCATCCAATATCTTATCATTCTAGAACTTTACGTGACTATGAAAAAAATTATTGTATGACAGAATTGGAATGTTTGGCCATAGTAGATGCTCTTGATAAGTTTTATTATTATTTATATGGTGAAAAATTAATAATCCACACTGATCATGCTGCTCTTGTTTAGCTTAAAAATGTGAAAAATTTAAGGGGTAGGTTATTTCATTGGTCTTTAAAATCAAGCATGTTTGATTGTGAGGTAAAATATTTAAAAGGGACTAATAATGTTGAAGCTGATATGTTATCGAGGCATCCTATTGCTGAATATATCCAACATTCTGTACATTTAATTGAATTAGATGAGTTAAAAACATATCAAAATTTAGACAATGTAAATGATCCTAAATATAAGAAAGTTGATGATGTCATTGTCCTTAAAAAGAAAAATCTGTTCAAAATTGTTGTACCTTTTTCATTCAGAAGAAAAATTTTGCAAAATGCTCATGAACAATTTGGACACCCAGGTACTCAAAAAATGATAAATTTAATTACTCCTCAATACTACTGGCCTCATGTTAACTTAGATATTTCAAAATTTGTTAAACATTGTGATGTATGTCAATTAAATAAAAAGAAAAGGCAAAAAAGATTTGGCCTTTTACAGGCTGTACCTCCCACAGATCAACCTTTTGAATATATCTCTGTTGATACTGTTGGTGGATTTAATTATTATAACTCTACTAAAAAATTTCTCCACTTAATAATAAATCATGCAACTCGTTATGTTTGGGCTTTTCCTTCCAAAAGTGAAACAACAGAAACTTATGCAAATTGTTTGAAACAACTTTTCCAAATTCAAATACCCAGTAAATTGTTAACGGATAGAAATGGTGCTTTTACCTCATCTAGATTTAAACACTTTTTAAGAAATTATAGTGTGAAACATTTATTAACTACTTCTCATCATCCTCAAACAAATGGAAAATGTGAACGTGTTAACCAGTCTATTGTAACTAAATTAAGAGGTAAAGTAAATTCTTCTCCTACCAAAATTCCATGGACTAAACTTTTAGAACACGTAATTAATGAATATAATTTAACACCTCACTCAATCACAAAATTCCCTCCTGCATATTTGTTATTTGGCAGTATACCATATACACCTCCAAAATCAATTTTACCCTCCAGTTGAAGAAGCCAGAAAATTAGCAAAAGAAAACACTATTAAATATCATGAGAAAAACAAAATTAAATATAATTGCTCGTTTCATTGATTCTCCCTTTGAACCTGATGACATTGTAATGTATGAAGAATTTAATTATCCAAATCGTAGAAAATTATCCCCAGTTTTTTCAGGCCTCTATGAAATAGTACAAAAATTGTCAGATGTAAACTATGAAATAACCAAACCCAATGCTTTAACTAAAGTACCTACTGAAATTGTTCACATGTCAAAATTGAGAACTTATTATCCTCCTGAAGAATTAAAATTAAGTCACGAATGATAATCATTTTAATAACCACAAAAATTAAAAAAAATCACACATAGCTACACAGAACCAAATTATTGTCCTTTTACCCCTCTCAGATGGACCCCCTTCTTTCCACTCTTAGGATAATTTTTCTTTTTTTAACACGCTTTTATAAGTTTAACTTGCATGTAACGGAATCTTAGAACTCGATTTTTACCCACTTAAAAAGATCGGATTCATTCGAAATTTCGCACACTTGTCAAGGACTGATGACAAAACAATAATTTTATAATTTTGTCCCATTGTCCTTTTCAGGATCGTCAGGAATAAGGATAATCAGATTTGGTGACAATTCCAGATAAAACGTCCAGATTTGGCAATTTATTGCATATATCATTTTTAAATTTGGCGACTTGTTCCATGTACCATTTCCAGATATGGCGACTAATTTCATACATCATTCCCAGATTTGGCGACTTATTTCAGATCTAGCGACTAAAGAATAAGGTGCAACCCTAAAGCAACTGTTTTGAATTTAAAGCTAATCTTATACAAGTATAAAATACACTTGCGGTTAATAGAAATAAAACCAAAAAAAAGTTTTTTGTATCTGAGAAATTTGAGGATGGGTGTGTGTTAGCAATATTTCTAAGCATAATATAAACATTCTTCTGAAAATGAAAATAAAAAAAAAGTCTCGTGCATGTGAAAAAAAAAATTTGCGTTCTAAGTGCTAAATATTTTTTATTTTTATAAAGCAATACGTTTAGAAGTGATGATACGAATTAACATGAAAGGAACACTTTTAAAAGGTGAATAAATGATTGACACTTCATATTACCATGCTTTTATTAACTCGCTTTCTTTAATGTCTGTTCGGGTGGAATTTTGTAATTGATTTTAAACTGTGTGACTTCCCGAGGAGCTACAGACTTGAAATTTGGACCATAGATGAGAAGTGGATAACTGTTGAGTGCCTCGCCGCTTGTAAGAAGCTGTGATCGCTTCCCAAATGTGGGGAGGTGAAATATGAGCAACGATTGGGGTGCCCCCGCTAAGACGCGGGGAGTGAGAGTGCAATGACCAGGGGAGTTGGCCATGGGCCTTCCAAATAAAGAGACATATATACAAGGCAGTCCACTGTGTTTTTAATTTTGAGTATGAGTATTTTAATTTTACCCCTGAGCTATCGATGGGCCAAAACATGGCCCTAGCTGCGCCGGAGACATCGGCAAAATTTGTGTTCGTCATTACTATTATCAATAATAGTCTTTCGAGTGATGAGAATTTGAGTAATGGTGGTCTCTTGTGAAAGCAGTCCTGGCAATGAGGTGAGCTCAAAATTGTCCCTTTGAGATTTGAGTTCTTTATTTCATAATGAGTTTTGAGTAATTATTCGTTTTGAGTTTTGAGTAATTATTTAATTTTGAGTTTTGAGTAATTATTTCGTTTTGAGTAATTATTTCATTTTGAGTTTGTGTGATTAATTCGTTGTGAGTAATTAATTCATTTTGAGGTGAGTAATTAATTATTTTTGAGTTGTGGAATTAATTAATTTTGAGTTTTGAGTAATTAATCCATTTTGAGTTTGTGTGATTAATTCGTTTGAGTTTTGAGTAATTAATTCCTTTTGAGTTTTGTGTGATTAATTAGTTTTGAGCAATTATTTCATTTTGAGTTTTGTGTTATTAATTCGTTTTGAGTAATTAATTCATTTTGTGTTGGTGAGTAATTAATTCGTTTTGAGTTTAATGCAATTATTTCATTTTGAGTAATTAATTCGTTTTGAGTAATTAATTCATTTTGAGTTGTGTGTAATTAATTCGTTGTGAGTAATTAATTCGTTGTGAATAATTAATTCGTTTGAATTGTGAATAATTAATTAGTTTTGGGTAATTAATTCATTTTGAATTGTGCATATTTAATTAGTTTTGAGTAATTAATTCATTTTGAGTTTTGTGTAATTCATTTTGTGTAATTAATTCATTTTGAGTTTTGAGTACTTATTCGTTTTGAGTATTGTGTGAGTAGTTAAATTCTTTGAGTATTGTGTGAACATAGTTATTTGAATATTGTGTGAAAAGTTAAGTTCTTTGAGTATTGTGAATTATTCTTTGAGTATGGTGAATTGAGTATTGTGAACAGTTGAAGTTCTTTGAGTATTGTGATTAATTAAGTTCTTTTGAGTATTGTGATTAGTTAAGTTCTATGAGTATTGTGATTAGGTGTTCCTTGAGTATTGTGTGAACAGTTAATTATTTGAGTATTGTCGGAGTAGTTAAATTCTTTGAGTATTGATTATTTAGTTCTTTGAGTATTGTGTAAAAAGTGGTTCTATGAGTATTGTGTGTGCAGTTAAGTTCTTCGAGTATTGTGATTAAATAAGTTCTTTTGAGTATTATGATTAGGTGTTCTATGAGTATATTGTGGGAGTAGTTAAATTCTTTGAGTATTGTGTGAATATTTAATTCTTTGAAATTGTGTGAACAGTTAAGTTCTTTGAGTATTGTGAACAGTTAAGTTCTTTGAGTATTGTGAACAGTTAAGTTCTTTGAGTATTGTGATTAATTAAGTTCTTTTGAGTATTGTGATTAGTTAAGTTATTTGAGTATTGGGATTAGGAAAGTTCTTTGAGAATTGCGATTAGTTAAGTTCTTTGAGTATTGCGATTAGTTAAGTTCTTTGAGTATTGTGATTAGTTAAGTTCTTTGAGAATTGCGATTAGTGAAGTTCTTTGAGTAGTGTGAATACTTAATTCATGAGTATTGTGAATTGTTAAATTTTTGAGTATTGTGAGAGTTGTTAAGTTCTTTGAGTATTGTGAGACCATAGTTATTTGAGTATTGTGAGACCATAGTTATTTGAATATTGTGTGAAAAGTTAAGTTCTTTGAGTATTGTGAATTATTCTTTGAGTATTGTGAATTATTCTTTGAGTATTGTGAACAGTTAAGTTCTTTGAGTATTGTTAATTATTCTTTGAGTATGGTGAATTGAGTATTGTGAACAGTTAAGTTCTTTGAGTATTGTGATTAATTAAGTTCTTTTGAGTATTGTGATTAGTTAAGTTCTTTTGAGTATTGTGATTAGTTAAGTTCTATGAGTATTGTGATTAGGTGTTCCTTGAGTATTGTGTGAACAGTTAATTATTTGAGTATTGTGGGAGTAGTTAAATTCTTTGAGTATTGTGTAAAAAGTTGTTCTATGAGTATTGTGATTAAATAAATTCTTTTGAGTATTGTGATTAGGTGTTCTATGAGTATATTGTGGGAGTAGTTAAATTCTTTGAGTATTGTGTGAATATTTAATTCTTTGAAATTGTGTGAACAGTTAAGTTCTTTGAGTATTGTGAATTATTCTTTGAGTATTGTGAATTGAGTATTGTGAACAGTTAAGTTCTTTGAGTATTGTGAACAGTTAAGTTCTTTGAGTATTGTGATTAGTTAAGTTATTTGAGTATTGTGATTAGTTCTTTGAGAATTGCGATTAGTGAAGTTCTTTGAGAATTGCGATTAGTGAAGTTCTTTGAGAATTGCGATTAGTGAAGTTCTTTGAGTAGTGTGAATACTTAATTCATGAGTATTGTGAATTGTTAAATTTTTGAGTATTGTGAGAGTTGTTAAGTTCTTTGAGTATTGTGTGAATATTTAGTTTTTTGGGTATTGTGTGAACAGTTAATTATTTGAATATTGTGTGAATAAGTTAATTCTTTGAGAATTGTGGGAATATTTAGTTCTATGAGTATTGAGTAATTATTTTGAGTGTAGAATAATTAAGTCCTCAAGTTGTAGTTATTTGCGTATCGGTGAGTTTAAAGTTGCTTGAGTTTTAATATTATTTTCTTGAGTAAGTGAATAGAATTGTATTTCAAAATGTCAATCGTTTCAAAATTAAAGAAAAATGAGCTAAAGCTTGTTGCTGAAAAAATAGGTTTGACTGTACCAGGGGATGCAAAAATGATTGATTTAAATCGGTTAATTGAGGAGAGCGATGTGTTTAAAGAAGATTACGAATTCGTGAAATCCGTGATAGAGCAAGTGTTAGAAGAAGTTAAAACCCAAAAATCCCAGCTGAACGGTGAAATAGAATTAGAACGCCTTAAATTAGAGAGAGTTCAAGCGGAATTAAAATTAGCAAAATTAAGATCTAGGGCAAATAATAGCGAGACCTCTCTCAACGGAGGTGAAACTGAGGCGTCTATTGATTTTGACACTCTTAAAGAACCGATTGTATCTGATAAAATGTTTCAAACCATAGATAGAGAAACAGCAGCACATATTAATATAAAACAATCCGGAGATTGGTTTAGACCGCTACAATTGGGTAAAGAGTGTGATTTATATTTTACTTCGAGTGGTAAGCGCATAAATGAGACGAGAAAAGATCAGAAATATAACAAACTTAAAACCTTTAAAACCGCTCCCAAAGTATTTTTTAAAGAAGAGAAAAATAAAAATTGTGATTTGTGTTTAAGAAATGAAAATTACCCGTTACATGCTTGCCCTCAGTTAAAGAGACTTTCGGTTCAAGAGCGCGTTAACGTAGTGAAAAATAAAAACGCGTGTTTTAAATGCTTATTCCTCAACTGCAGTGTTAAAAAATGTTCGTTTCGAAATTGTTTTTGCGGCAAAGCGCATAACAAACTAATACATTTCCCGAGGGAACTAAAGAGTGTTTCGTCAAATGGGGTGAAGAGAAGCTTGCCAGACGCCCCCGAAGTCGTAAATAAGTCGCTGTCAAAGGGGGACGGGGAATGCAGCTGGTCATTTCCTCCTCAGGATGAGTGCCAAAATTTCGTTTCGACTAACATAGTTGAAAACAAAAAGAACGTTATCTTATCCACGGTACTATGTTTATTAAAGGATAAGTATTCGCGTGTGCAGATCCCAGAGTCAGTTAAACTTGCGGATCCAAATTTTAAAATTCCAGGAAAAATAGACATCTTGTTAAGTGCCGAGTATTTTTATCATATAATAAAACCAGGTAAAATAAATAAAAATTTTTAACCTGATTTTACAGAATTCAGTCTTTGGTTACATAGTTTGAGGTAGTGTAAAGGACGAGTTAAATTCATATTCTTGTAACTTAATATGTGGGTCCGAAGAGTTAAATTCGAGAAAATTCAGGGAAATTGAGGAGATAGATAATGAATTACCTAAAAATTTAGAGAATTCTATTTGTGAGGAGCATTATATCCGGACGCATAAGAGGCATGAGTCGGGGAGATATATTGTTTCTGTGCCCGTTAAAGAGCATTGGTTGTGTGTAGGGAACTTGAGCGACATTGCTCTAAAGATACTCGAATCGCTATGGACTCGTTTTCCTAGAGACCAGGAGTTTAAAAAATTGTATTGTGATTTTTTGAAGGAATTAGGCCCCATGACTAAGATAAAAGTCAAGCTTGTTGCGAGTAAATCTCGTGTGTCACCAATTAAACAGGTAACCATGCCTCGCTTAGAATTATGTGGTGCTGTGCTACTCGCCAAATTGATGCCTAAAGTGCAATGTGCATTAAAAATGGATGTTACCTCAGTCTTCTTTTGGACCGATTCCACAATAGTGCTATCGTGGATGAAAAACGAGCCCCGAAACATAAAAACGTTTGTAGCAAATCGAGTGGTAACTATCCAAGAGTTAAAAGAGTTGAATAAATGGCATTATGTTCATTTGGAACAAAATCCTGCTGACATCATATCAAGAGGACTTGATCCAGAGAAAATTCAACAAAGTTATTTGTGGTGGTTTGGGCCAGCTTTTCTAGAAACACCTGCAGTGAACTTTCCTAGATACGTCGATGAGATCCATAATTGTGAACCTTACCAACGAGAGCTGAAGGATAATCAAATGGAGTCAATGTGTTTCTTAGTGCAAAATAACGAAATTCTTCCCATCATTGATAAGTGTTCTTCGTTTCTGAAACTGCAAGGAGTCCTTGCATGGTGTGTGCGTTTCAAAGAGAAAAATCCATTACAGATAACCACTGGCAATTTAACTGTAGCTGAATTGTCTACAGCTTTACTTTGCTTAGTAAGAAAGGTACAATCTGTGTATTTTACAACGGAAATTTGGTGTATTTAAAGAGGACAACAATTACCAGATTCCATCAAATTATTAACTTTGTCTCCATTTCTAGACGAGAGGAAAATACTCTGTGTGGGTGGAAGATTGAGACATTCCAATCTACCTGCCGAACAGAAAGATCCTATGCTAATCCCTAACAACCACCTAATTTGGGACTTAATTATTAAACATTATCATTTTTCTTATTTGCATACAGGTGCTGAGGCTACTTTGGCAAACATAAGATTCAAATTTTGGATTGTGAATGGCAGATCCAAAGTCAAACGTGTAATTAAGCAATGCATTAAATGTCTTAAGGTAAGTGCAAAAGGTAAAAACCAAATGATGGCAGATTTACCTAGTGCCAGAGTAAGCATTGCGAGAGTATTTAATAAAGTAGGACTGGATTTTTGTGGTCCTTTCCTTATAAAATTAATTCCAGGTAGATAAAAAAAAGTGTATAAATGTTATATTTGCATTTTTGTATGTTTTGTTGTTAGAGCCATTCATTTACAAATTGTAAGTAACTTAAGTATTGAAGCAGTTTTGGTTAAAGGTGAAGTTAATTCAAAATTACTGAATTGGAATCTTGCCAAAATAGTAGAGGTTCATCCAGGTACAGATGACATAACTAGAGTAGTAACATTAAAAACAGGTGAAGGTGTATATAAACGACCTGTTACTAAAATTGTTAAATTACCTTTTAATTGTAATTGAATTACTTGATATTGTTCTGTGTGTGTAGCAATGTATTGTATTTCCATAGTGTGCAGTTTTTTTTGTTTATTGTGAAATGTATGTATCATGTATTTGTAATTGTCTGATTGTATGTTGAAAATTTTTTAAAAAATTTGTCAAGGCGGGCAGTATGTTGAGTGCCTCGCCGCTTGTAAGAAGCTGTGATCGCTTCCCAAATGTGGGGAGGTGAAATATGAGCAACGATTGGGGTGTCCCCGCTAAGACGCGGGGAGTGAGAGTGCAATGACCAGGGGAGTTGGCCATGGGCCTTCCAAATAAAGAGACATAAATACAAGGCAGTCCACTGTGTTTTTAATTTTGAGTATGAGTATTTTAATTTTACCCCTGAGCTATCGATGGGCCAAAACAATAACAATGCATGAAAATGTTAAAAAAGAAAACAAAAACGAAAATGAGGAATTTTATACTTTTTAGCCCGTTATAAAAACATGTGGTACATTCAATTTTTTTCAATTCTAACTTTTTTCTTCTTTACACACTTTTATTTGTTTGACCTGTTCAAAAGAGACGGAATCTAATATATAACGATACGGGACTCATTCAAGGCCTCGTAAACAGAGAGAATAAATACACTTCAGACCCGTTAATTAATATCCATTGAAGAGCAAGACTAATTCTACAGCCACGTAATTCCAGCTTCAAATATCAAACTCAAGGATAAATTTAACAATAAATAAATGATAGTTTAAAAAACTAAAAAACACGCTTTTATTGTAGTTCGAACTAAAAAAATGAAAAATAAATTATAGTTTGAAACAAACTAAAAAACACGCTTTTATACTGAATCGAACTAAAAAGCAAAAAAATAATTCTTAATAAAGAATAAAATGATTAACAAGAAAATGAATGTCATTGGGGTAAAAGCGTGGGGTGCTTTGTACTACATTTTTACACTAATTCAGCTTTTCGGAATAGAAGTTAAAAATTATGACAATTCATACATTTATAGAACACCCCACGCTTTTACCCCAATGACATTCATTTTCTTGTTAATCATTTTATTCTTTATTAAGAATTTTTTTTTTTTACTTTTTAGTTCGATTCAGTATAAAAGCGTGTTTTTTAGTTTTTTCAAGCTATAATTTATTTTTAAAAAATGTTGTGAAATATCACAATGAGAAATGTGTGTGTGAATACAGACCTTATAAATGTGCGAAACATGGGTCCACACACACACACACACATCTTCCAATCCAGTTCAAATTTTTTCCTGTTTCCATCTCAGTATTCTCTGTTTCAGTTTTGGAGAAGTGTGTACTCTTGGATGGAAACAGGGAAGAGTTTGAATTAAATTCCCCTTCCTTAATAGTCTAACATACTAAGATTATTGAGTTTACTTTTAGACAAAGTCTACTATTTTATTTTGAAACAAACTTAGATATATCTTTGATGTATGCCTTGATGGTATTTTATACTACAATTATGCTTTTGAATCTTATTTTTGTTTTCATTCCATTTCAAGTGTTTATTGTTTTCATTTTTGATATTGTGTACTTTTATGATGCAACGTTTATAGTGGTAACCAGTATTACTTCAACCACTCAAGAAAAAGTGAACATTTTGAACTTTGATACATCTTGAACTTCCATGCATTTTGAACTTTGATACATTTTGAATTTTATTACATTTTTGAATTTAATACACTTTGAATTTTAATACATTTTGAAGGTTATTTATGGGTACCCATATTGTACAGTTATATTAGTGTATATTTGTTGTCATATTATTTCATTTCTGTGTTGGAGTTTTTATGTCTGCTGGTTGGTGTGAAGGAAAATTTTTTAATAATAATATTTAATTTAAAATTTAATATCTCTGTAAAATACTTGTGTGTGTCAAGGGCCCTGGCGCATACACGTGGCTTACCTAGGGGGGTGGGATGTAATGACTTCTTCTAACTCTCTTTAACTGTACCCCGTTAAATCATTTCCTAGTTATTTCGCATCTTAATCTAATTGCTCGCGCGCCTAATCTTAATCGTAATCTAGTTGCTCGCGCGCATAATCTTAATCGTAATCTAATTACTCGCGCGCATTATCTTAATCTTAATCTAATTGCTCGCGCACATTTGCATCCAATCACGACTCCTGTTACAAAAGAGTCGTACGACCTTCACCGCCAGTTTAAACTCGGAACATACGGTTAAGCAGCTCTTCTTCTTCTCTCTTGTCTTTTGTCATCATCATGTAGTCTGCTGCAGCTAGTGTTTGTGTATTGTTGTGTGTGTGTTTTCCTTGTCTTGCTTAAATGTTTTCAAGATGTATAATAAACAGATTTAATTAACCTCAAGAATGTTTCTTCAATATCAGTTAAAGAATCCATTCCAACGAATATCGTCGTATTACATATATATATATATATACAGGGCGTCGAGCCTTAATGTGATCCAATAGCTAATTCCTGAACCGTTCGGCTTAGATATGCACTTCCAATTTGAAAAATGTTTTAAAAAACGTGAAGAATGTTTTACGTGCTTTTCGAACCAAAAAACCCATTTAGAAAAAGATTACAAAAATTAACTTTTTATACGATCCCCAAGTCCTATCACTTATATTTAGGAAAAATGCAATGCACAAAAACAAAGTAAACACAAAAAGTTTCATTTTATTCTGATAAAAACTGGCCGAGTTATGGAACATTAAAAAAGATATATTTTATCCATTTTCGAGAAGCTAGTAAGGGGCCGTCTCCAAAGTGAAATTAGTTGGAACTCTGCAAGGAAACTTTCGCTCTTGCACGTCACTTTTGTGTAAACCGTTTTTAAATTTAAAAGCATATATTAATAATACAATAATTGAGTACTTAAGAAATACAATTTATTCTGTGCACGTGTAAAACACAGAAAAAATAAAATATTTTGGACGAAGAAAACATTTTAAAAGCAATTCCAAAAAAATAGACTTATATGCTGCGGCTTCGGTCTGGTTTGCTGCGTTTTTGCTGATCATGACAAACGTTAAAAATCTGTTGTGTAGTCGCTTGCAATTGTATACTGTCGTATTCTAATATTATGAATTCTAGTACGGGAGAATGAGATGTATACAAATGAAGAATACTGCGAAATGGTACTGTTTTATGGGCAGTGTAATCAAAATAAGAGACAGGCGGCAAGACTTTATGTTATTAAATTTCCCACTCGAAGACATCCATCTTATTGTACAATTGCCCGTGCTGTTCAACGCTTGTATAAAACTGGGAGTTGTCATAGACGTATTCCCATGTCTCGTGCCTTCACCATTATTTAAGTTAATTTGGTCATTCTGATATAATAAAGCCTCTGATTCATGATTGGTGCATCATTCCACATTATGCTATAATCTGAACGGCAAATCCTGTATTATTTTGCTGCTATTTGTTAAAACAAGCTGTTTTAATATTTTCGGTACAAGTTCTATTTCTTTAATGTAACTTTTATTGTTTGCCATACAACAATACAAATTGTCAATCTATGATGTTTACTACGATGTTTCAATATTACTATGATGTTTTTCTTTTGCTCTTTCTGTAGATAGTGAATTACTGTTGTCTACACTGAAATTATATACGACCCCCTTTTCTAAGCAATTCAGATGCTTCAATTTTATGTAAGCATAACTCGGTCAGTTTTTATTGTAATAAAATGAAATTTTTTGTGTTTACTTGGTTTTTTTTGTACTGCATCTTTTCCTAAATATAAGTGATAAGACCTGGGGACCGTATAAAAATTTAATTTTTGTAATTTTGTCTAAGTGGGTTTTTTGGTTTGAAAAGCACGTAAAAACATTCTTTACCTTTTTTCCTTTTTTTAAAACATTTTTCAAATTGGAAGTGTATATCTAAACCGAATGGTTCGAGAATTAGCTATTGGTTCCCATTAAGACTGGACACCCTGTATATATATATATATACTGTTAGCTCCCTTTTTCTTCTCAAGGAATATTCAAGTTTTATTGGTGTGCACTTATGAACAATTTTTATCTTTTTTAATAATAGTTTTCTTTTTTACTTTGGGGAGAGGGGCGGCAAAATTGCTAGAGCCGGCCCTGATTTTATATCAGGTAACATTTAGAATGGGAAAAATATGTTTGAAATGTTATGTTCCACATTAATTTAAGCCATGTAATATGAAATTAAGAACCAATTAATAGGTTTGTATACGTTTCAGTAAATAATAAAATAAAATGTAGAACACATACATATGGCGTCAACATAGGGTAATAAATTAATATGTTCAATTATTCACCGCTACTTGTAATAAAAATGAGGAATCTGCAAGATTTACAGGAGGCTATAATGGGTGTTCTGTTTGCCAAGTTCAATTTTTAATGAAACAAAGTTTTTATAAATAAGGAATTGTAACGACGCAAATTGATATTTCAATGACTTGTCATTCAATTCTTAGCATTTAATAATCTCCCACTTTGTGGAAACCATGAAATAATATGAACAGCTAATAACGGAATTTTTTTTAGTTTTATAGAATAAATGAATATGACCCTGTGTTAATTTATCATATGTAAACAAAATTTAAAAAAACCTCTAAAAATAGAATTGTGCATCACTTAGCAAGTTATAAAAAAACCCCAGTAGAGGAATTTACATGTTACTTCTATAACATCGCAATATTGATACAGTTATTGCGCAAATAGATTTAGAAGTATACCAAATATTAATTCTGATTTAAAAACCTGCGAAAAACATGAATTAGAAAAAAGTTACAAGACTTTTGTAAAGTTTACAACAAAAATGTAGATGAAATCAGTTAGCAACGGAATTTGATTTTGAATGTAAGAGATTTAAATAACACACAAGATATATTGCAATACATGCTAAATAAATATGAGTTATTTTACATGTACTAATTGTTTTAATACTTTTTTCTTAAGTTGCAGTAACTGTAGCAAGTGTTGAGAGCACTTTCAGTATATTAAAAAGTTACCTTCAGCATTTGCTATATTAAGCATCAAACAAAAAATTAAAACTTTTATAAAAATTACATCACGCAAATAAATAAACATGTGCATGAGTATATACGACACTTGGATCACAAGTTATTATTAGTGCGAATATGTACAATATTAAAAAAAATTACATTACAATTTTTAATAAATACTTTTTTTTTATATAAATTGTCTATAACATGTTGATCTACCTTTTATATTATACAATATTTAGGGAATGTATTATCAGAGAAGGTGAAATAATTTTCAGAAATTCACTTTAATTAACCTTAATTTTAAATATATTTTTCTTATTGAATTACATATAATTTATAAAAATAATAGAAAATAATAGTATGATTTATGTATAAACAAAAGATGGTTCCAAAATACAATTTAAACTTGTAAGAAAGTTTACTTTAAGCCATTGTTCATCTCATATTAAAGCGAGTTAATATGAAAGTTTTTGATTAATAATATTTATCCATTGGTGAAAATGAATTTTATTTTGACAACACAATGAATTGCAGATTATATGGAAAAAATACAATACAATATATATAGTCGCATAAAATTTCCATTCACAATTAAATTCAAAATGTATCAAGCCAAACAAATATGTCTGTACAATTTCAATAATAAATAACATTTATATATATAAAAAATTTAAAACAACAGAAAATCACAAGATTATTGTGTTGGACATTCCATAAACTTTTCAGGTCATAAAATTAATTGAATGTATTTTGGCCACAGTATTCAAAAATAAGAATTTTTCAAACAAGAAAAAATGTACAACCAGACATAACAAATAATTTCCAACAACTCTCTGCTGCCAGAGTCATAACCTGTTGGCTAAATATTTTGCCAAGCTCATCAGTTATGGAGACTAGCATAGAACCTCTTGTTTTGTGCGCAGTTGGCACAACAATCGTCGCCTTAAGAGAGAAAGTCCACTTAGCTATGCTGAAAGCGAGGGGTGGTTACATAATGAAGTAGAGTATGTCTCTCTGGCCCGCTCTATGGATGTTGCTGCGTCGTTCTATGAACGGGTCTTTTTTAACACCAAATTATCCTCACACACTAACAAGGGCACTCATCATCCAGAGTATCTTAGGCAGCTTGCTTTGGAGACTATTCATAAAGTCCCGTGTGATGCATTACAGATCTATACTGATGGCAACATGGGAGTAGGCGCTGTTTCGGGAAGTGGAATTTTCATCAAAAAGGGAAATGGTATTAGGATCTGCAAGAGAAATCCTGACTTCTGCTCAGTATTTCGGGCAGAACTCTTAGCTATTGAGGAGGCTTTGAAGTTTTGCTATACTGAGAGTGTCAACACAGATATTTGGATATTGAGTGATAGCCGAAGCTCTATTCAGCATCTATCTGAATGGTGGAGTCATGGTGACAGAACGACAAAGAGTATTATACAGTTATTAAATAGCTTGAATGCTAATCTTAAGATCTTTTTTCAGTGGGTACCATCGCACGTGAATGTCTATGGAAATGAGATTGCAGATGGTTTGGCCCGCGAAGGCAGCCATAAAGATTCTACACATGGTGGCTGGCTTACTTTTTCAGAAATTGCTACTCGGGTCAAACAAGATATCAGTTCCTCTTGGAGGCAGGCCCCCGTGCATGAATGGTATGAAGGAAATCTCCCTGGTGCTGCTTTACTTGGGACAATCAGTAGGCCAGATGAAACTACTCTTGCTAGACTACGAAGTGGACATACTCGAGCTCAACGGAATGTGGATGGTGTTAAAATTTACCCTTCTTGTCCGAAATGCAATGTGAACCAAGCCGCTCCTGCCCATATCTTTCTTGTATTGGATGCCATAAGAGCCAGCTGTTCTCAATTCCAACTACAGTTCTTTATTGCTTAAAAACGCACGGGTTCATGGACTTGATCTAGATGTTTCTGTCGGTCAAGTGGGATAAGAAACAACAACAACACAAATAATTTCCAGTAGTTGAGGTGTGTGTTTTTAAATTGGCTTGTCACTTTGTTTTTAAAGCTAAAAAGTACCCTTTTATAAAAACGATTTTTGGAGACAGTAACAGTAAAAATACAATTTATGCTTTATATTCAAATTATATTAAGTTGATTCTGAAAGCAAAAAGTCAGTTTAACCAGCTATTATTTCACTATTTTTTTTAAAAAAATTAAGAATTTAAGTCTTTTCAAACTTATAAGATGCCCAGTTTTTAAATTTTTTAAATCATTTTAAGTGATTTATGTTTCATAGGTTACTGCGAAAAAAGTTAGTATGGATTTGAAAATCCGTTTCCTTGTTGATTTGTAATAATTATTTTTCTCGCTAAACTTCGAAAAAACACAAGATTTTTTAAAAATATAACCAGAGATCTCAGACCTGAATCCATACTAACTTTAAGAACATACATTACATCTACAAAAACTTTCAACACTATCGTGAACAGAAAAAATTAATGAAAAATCTTCTAAGTTACATAAACTATTTTTTAAAACAAAAATTGGCCTTGAAATCAATTTTAATTATTTAGCTATGAGAAGAGGAGACATAATCATGCAGAAATAATTTTAGCAATGAAAATTGAAGCCATTAAATCCAAATAAACAACTCAGTTACAGTAACACATAGGAAATTATGTGCGAGATAACAAGACAAATAACAAATACGAGTTCAAAACACTAAGATTTTTGTCAGATTTTAAAAAATGATTTTTTCTCTTAAAATAACCGTTTCTTTAACTGGTCTATCAACCATTTGAGCAAAATAAGTCATTTTAAGAATTATAATGTAAAACTAAACGAAATAATCGTAGCTACAGTAGTAAGCAAACGAGCGTAATCACGTGACCTAGTTCTCAAGTGATCGTGACGTCACATGAAAAAAAATTTTGTCCATTCTGTGCGTGATAGCCAAGTCTCCAATGGGGTCGATTCATCATTAGAGGGCACTGCGATCGTGGCTATCATCACGTGATTAACAACGTGCTATCATGTAAACAAATAACAGCTAATGGTATGACACTTGTGATTGCGCGCTAACTTTCAAATTTGTAAACATTATTATTTTATATTCTTAAAAATATTTAAAGTACTAAAAAGAATTTAAATATATTTTCTACTATTTTAGTTTAAGAAAAGGGACCAAATATATGTAATTTTAGTTTGTATTAGATTTAAGTTTAGTTTATACTTCCATCCTTTGGCTTCGAATTTTTGTATATTTATAGGCTTAGTAATTATTTTTTATAAGTACCCGCCACTTTATGATTTAAATAATTCTGCAGCGCTCTATTGAGCAAATTGCTTCTGGAATTGGGAGAAATCTATTACTGGTCACAAATTATGTTGTAAGCGAATTTTTCCGAGAAAAATGCGTGCAGCTGTTAATAGGGAGTGGCTCGCCAAAACAAAGAATTGTTTTGACTACTGAGCCAGAATTATTAGTTAATACTTATGCTGTAGTGTGTGAATATAGGAAGAGATACTGCTAATGAGTAGGATCGACCTAACAATAAAATTTTTACATTCTAAAATGTGTCACGTTTCAGAGCAGATGGATATATACATTCGTTTGGAAAGGTATTTATTAATAAATTTGTGACATTAATTGTATTCTTTTATATATAAACTTCTTGTAATTATGAAAAAATAGCCTGTGAATTCCACTGTTATTTTCTAAAATTTATATTAAGTTTCCTTTTTGCTGTTCTTGAAATCCATTTTAGTATTATTGTTTGGATATCAAAGTTTTTAATGTTAATTATTGTTTTATTTTTTAAAATTGTATGGAAATATTCGTTTTGTTTACATCTATTGGATAATTTATATGCAATTCAATAACTCATAAGAAATAATTTATACTAAAGAATAATTCAATAAAGTTAATCATTATTTCTAAAAATTATGTATTAATATGATTCCCTTAATAGTGTAAGAGTGTTTTCTTTTTTAAACTTTCAAGACAGTTTAAAGAGAAATTTCTAAAAGAAATTTCAAACCTTTGTAAATGATAATTACTAAGTAAAGCCAGACAATCAAAGCTGGCTAATGTGTTATTTCATTACAGAATCATCATATATTTCAAAAGATCTTACTATGTCTTTGGAATTTTTATAGAGCAGTTGTTTAAAAAATTAGTATACAATAACAATGTTTCATTTTTATGTATCCATATTAATGCAAATAAAGATTGAAACTGACAAAAAAAATTCTCTTTTGGAATACATCTTAGAAATTTTTTTTTCACATGAGTACATAATGAAGTAATGTCACCGATAGTCTTTCAATAGAATATGAAAAATGCATTTTTTAAATTGCAATGAATTTCTTTGTTAAAAAAATAAAATTTTCACATGCTTCACTTGTATTATAATCATGTAATATTAAAATTAAATGTTCATAAATGATGCATGTTAAATAATTGTAATTACTAAAATAAACTAGCTAACAAAAATTTTGTATGCTCCTATATGTAAAAATTTTCACGAAAATAATTTAGCACGTTTCAAACAATTTCTAAAATTTTTCCCATATTTTAATATAATTCATTTTTTTCTCCAAGGAGACAATAATTTATAAAAAAAAATTTCAAGCATTTGTAGGTGATAATTACTAAGACTAAAATTGCTAAATATTAGTATTTTATAACATATTTTAAAAAACTTCACAATGTATTGGTATAAATCATACTATTTTAAGGCCTCACAATGCCCTAAACATTAAAAAAAAAAACAATTTTTTGACACTTTCTTGTGGCTCATACCATTGAGAAGCTTGCCACCAAATTATATTATTAAAGATTAAAATCATTATTAAACATCAACAAGTTACCAAAGTTTATCATGAATAAACAGAGTTCCATTCTAATCAAAATAAGATTCTACTTCTTATAAGCAAGATAATTAACTAATTATATCATTAGTTTACAAGGAAAATCCTAAATTTCAAGAAACTTTTCAGTTTCCCAAATTATTCTTGAGCAAAATATTAAATTACTTCAAAGTTTTTCAAAGAAATGCTAAATCAGTACTCATACCATTCCAAAATTAGGAACTTATGTATTAAACTGCCAAATAATTTTGCCAAGCAAAAACACATCAAGAACTTAAAAAAATTATGTTATTATTATTACTGTGTTCAAACATGAGCAGGAACAGCTCCAGTTATTGGCTGTATAATGCAACAACATCCCACTGAATCAAATGTCTATACATAAAGCCAGATTTGGTTTCATGATCCTAATTCTCAATAAATATATAATTGATTCAAGTATATTGATCCAATATTTGTAAGTAACTCAATGCGAAAAATTTATTCAGGACTTATAAGCAGGATAATATCAATATTCATGAGTCTTTTAGACTTTTATATTTATGTAAAAATAAATCGATATAAAGCACAAATCTAATCAATAATGATAAATCTTCTACAAATTGTGCAAATACCTATAAATGCTTATTTGTAAAACATAGTAAAAAAAATTGTACAAGTGTGTGATAGGTTTATACCACAGTCAAACTCCGAAAAACAAATGTTGTGCTATTAGATACCACACAAATATATTACAATTATTTATTTAATTATTTTGTAAAAGAATTAGGGATTCAAAAATGACTTTATTTTGATCATGTAAGAGTGAGCAGGAATTTTATATTCCATAAATGGACATAAACATATTCTATTATACACAGATTTTAATTAAATTTTTTAATTCCTTAATTTATTATATTTGGAAATCAATTCTCGATCAATCATATGTTTTATCTAAAATAGCACAGCGAGTAAGGACTTTCAAAATGTTGCATAATTTTTTTTACATGTAATTTTACAAATGGTAAATGATAATTTTGTTTAAAAATGGTAATTGATTAATCATCAAGTATAAACATTAAAGAAGCTGTAGTAAATTAAAGTATTTTTCCATTTCTATAGTGAATGGTTCTCAAAAATGTTTCTTTTTCCCTGTAATATTCTAAAATTATTAAAAACAATAAGTTTTTGATTTATATGTATGTATACCTGTTTTTGATACAACATGTATGGTTACATATCAGATTTTTGCATCCTAATTTTTTAGATAATTAAATACTGAAGTATCTCTGTTAACTACTGTGAAGATGTGTAAAATTTAGATTAACTAAACATATGTTCTATTGTTTGTGTGTTGGACACACCTGTCCTTAATTTTACCAAAAACATATCAATCACTTGCAAAATATTATTTTGGGGGGGGGACATTAAGGTATTTTCAATATTTAAAACATTGAATACACTAAAAAATCTCTTGCAATGAAACCCTCTGTTAAGGTTTTCATATGCAAATCACTTAATGTTATTTGCAATGCATTTATTTTTCTGTACAATATTCTTCTGCTTCTATTCTGTTTTGTGAAAGGCAAGCTTATCTAGGAAGGAATGGAAAGTGCTGGACTTAATAAGAATGTAACGTTTGCTATCCCTGTATTAAAAGAATGTTTTTAAAATTTTTTTACATAATTATGCATGTATATGTAACTACTCATGAATTTAAAGCTTATAAAAATGTAAAATAAAAATAACGTGAAATTTAAAATGTCAGTTGTAGTATAGTAAAATTGATAATTAGAAATTTTCTTTTATCGTAATTGTTTTTTTAATATTAGGAAAAGTTAATGCAATCAGTATTTTAAGAATATAGATAGATACGTGCTTCTCAATTTCTATATGATCTAGCTCTTCAGTATCGAACTGATTTATTCCCTGATTTTTGGAAAAATAGTGGAATATGAATCTCGCAAATTATTAAAATATATTGTATGTTCTTCACCATACAGCATTATACATTTATGGATGCATATTTTTTAAAGTACATATGAACTTCATTAATTTACTTGTATTTGTAAGTGTATTGTTCTGAAAATTACAAAACAATGACTTTGCTGAGCCAGTTCAGTTTCAAAATCTTATCTATCATGCTTGTTAAATTAGCGAAAATAGTTATATAAAGAGAAAAAAAGAGGAAAAAAATGTAGATGAGTTCAACTGCATACTTATTCATCAGTTACAAAATTAGAACAGGTCCCAGAAGTAGAACCCTGGTTTGTTTTTTCGTGTCTGCAAAATTGAAATGCTTTGAAGTCGACACATTTATCAACATACAGTACAATAAAATTTCAAATGACTGCAACATAGAAAATGCATAGATATATATTAACATTATATACACAGTTAGGAAATAAAATGAACAAAGTTATGATGATATTTCTATAAATTAAAAAGTATTTTGTATTGCTACTAAATGGATGGCAAAATTTAAGAGTGAGATTTTATTCCAATAAAATTTAACAGAACAAATTTCTTTATTAAGACAGTTCAGTTTCAAATTTTTGTCTGTAGTGCTTGTAAAATTGTCGAAAATAATCTTAAAATAACAAAAACAAGTATTATTAAAAAATAAGTCAATTCCTTCTTAGGTAAGAAAAATTTTATTTTAGTTACTTTTTATCAAATAATTATAGTTAATATAAATATGTGTATACATATGAAGAATCACAACATTAAGTGACAATTAATTTTTATTAATTATCATTAAAGTATTGCAATGCTATCCAAAACAAATGTGTTTCAAATTTCAGTTCAACTGAATGTTTTAAAATGTGAGAAAAAACCTTTTTAATTTTGGACACAAGTCGCCAAAATGGTCACTATGTCGCCAAAAATGATGCCAACATGGATGTATTTATAATTATAAGAATAATTACTTTTAATCAATTAATTTTTATTAATTAAATTCTGTACTGTCAACCAAACTAATCATGTATATAAAATTTTAGCTCAATCGAGGGCTTTTAAATGTATTTTACTAACGATTGAAAATTTGAACATAAATAATTATTGAGAAAGTGTGAACTAATAGTAGGAATTGAAAAAAAAACGTAGGTAATCAACTACATACTTAACAAATACAGAGCATTCAGAATAGATCACAGAAGTGGTACAGTCGGTCGAATAAAAAGTTGAGCACCGTGACCTTTCAAAAAATGATTGAAAATGGAAAACGACCTTTTTTTGAAAGAATCCTCGGTTGTATTTGTCAGAATCTTGTCCCCCTACGTTGTGTTTCAGGTCCCATGACTCTTTTTTGTAGAATCCCCTTTCCACCCCGTTGTGTTTCAGGTCCAACATGATACGACTCTTTTTTGAAAGCACCCTTTTTCTCCTACCCTCCCGTTGTGTTTCAGGTCACCTTAGGATGGTTCTTTTTCACCTCGTGGTGTTTCAAGTCGACCTTAGGATTGCTCTTTTGGTATGAATTTTGTCCCTTCCCCCCTTTTTTTGTACCCTCATGTTGCATTTTCAGCTCAAACCCAAGTATGAAGCAAAGTCTGTCTCAAGTCGAAATTCACCTTACGATTGCTCTTTTGGTATGAATTTTGTATCCTCATGTTGCATTTTATGCTCAAATCAAAGTCTGTCCGAAAGTCTAAAGTACGTTCTACAAATGAACAAACAAACTTTTTTCAAATTATTTCGAAAAAATATTTTGGATGAGCGCGAGAAAAAAAAGTTTCAACCCATCCCAGAAAAAGAATGTCGTACTATGGGATAGTCACGCTCAACGTGGGCCAGACAAATGGCATCATTTGAAATGGGGGGTCCCCATTAAAGTCACGGGCTGGAAATTTTTAAAGTGTCAGATTCCTTTGAACGATCCGAACGAAGCGTATTGGACGTTGTACGGTGGCAAGAAAATTGAGTTCCATCCGGGGTATTCCCTTCAAATTCTCAGAGACGAAATGTACCTTTTATCCCCCAAACAACAAAATGTCATGAAACAACTGAAGGAAATGAAAGCAAAGGCCCACATGGAAAAGGATTATTATTGGAAACTCATCCTGGCGGATTTGAAAATGGAACGGGACGTCTTTAAAAACGAGTTGAAATCCAAAGAACATGAATGGAAATCGGAGGGAATTACCTTGAAAGCTGAAAGAGATGCTTTTAAATCGGAGAGAGACATTTTGAAATCGGAAAGAGAGGTCTATAAATCGGAAAGAGACATTTTAAAAGCCGAAAGAGATGTATTTAAATCAGAGAGAGACATGTTTAAAGTGGAAAGAGATGCTTTTAAATCGGATAGAGACATTTTTAAAGCGGAAAAGGATGTATTCAAATCTGAGAGAGACATCTTTAAGGCCGAAAGGGATGTATTTAAATCTGAGAGAGACGTTTTTAAGGTCGAAAGAGATACTTTTAAATCTGAGAGAGACATCTTGAAAGATGAAAGGGATGCATTTAAAACTGAAAGGGATAGTTTGTTGATGGAAAACACGGGACTAAAATGAATGCTGCTACATTGACAAACTACACAAAATGTCTAAAAAAAAAACATTACAATTTTTTTTTTTAGACATTTTGTGTAGTTTGTCCATGTAGCAGCATTCTTTTTAGTCCCGTGTTTTCCATCAACAAACTATCCCTTTCAGTTTTAAATGCATCCCTTTCATCTTTCAAGATGTCTCTCTCAGATTTAAAAGTATCTCTTTCGACCTTAAAAACGTCTTTCTCAGATTTAAATACATCCCTTTCGGCCTTAAAGATGTCTCTCTCAGATTTGAATACATCCCTTTCGGCCTTAAAGATGTCTCTCTCAGATTTGAATACATCCTTTTCCGCTTTAAAAATGTCTCTCTCCGATTTAAAAGCATCTCTTTCCACTTTAAACATGTCTCTCTCTGATTTAAATACATCTCTTTCGGCTTTTAAAATGTCTCTTTCCGATTTATAGACCTCTCTTTCCGATTTCAAAATGTCTCTCTCCGATTTAAGAGCATCTCTTTCAGCTTTCAAGGTAATTCTCTCCGATTTCCATTCATGTTCTTTGGATTTCAACTCGTTTTTAAAGACGTCCCGTTCCATTTTCAAATCCGCCAGGATGGGTTTCCAATAATAATCCTTTTCCATGTGGGCCTTTGCTTTCATTTCTTTCAGTTGTTTCATGACATTTTGTTGTTTGGGGGATAAAAGGTACATTTCGTCTCTGAGAATTTGAAGGGAATTCCCCGGATGGAACTCAATTTTCTTGCCACCGTACACCATCGAATACGCTTCGTTCGGATCGTTCAAAGGAATCTGACACTTTAAAAATTTCCAGCCCGTGACTTTAATGGGGACCCCCCATTTCAAATGATGCCATTTGTCTGGCCCACGTTGAGCGTGACTATCCCATAGTACGACATTCTTTTTCTGGGATGGGTTGAAACTTTTTTTTCTCGCGCTCATCCAAAATATTTTTTCGAAATAATTTGAAAAAAGTTTGTTTGTTCATTTGTAGTAGAACGTACTTTAGACTTTCGGACAGGTTTTGATTTGAGCATAAAATGCAACATGAGGGTACAAAATTCATACCAAAAGAGCAATCGTAAGGTGAATTTCGACTTGAGACAGACTTTGCTTCATACTTGGGTTTGAGCTGAAAATGCAACATTAGGGTACAAAAAAGGGGGAAGGGACAAAATTCATACCAAAAGAGCAATCCTAAGGTCGACTTGAAACACCACGAGTTGAAAAAGAACCATCCTAAGGTGACCTGAAACACAACGGGAGGGTAGGAGAAAAAGGGTGCTTTCAAAAAAGAGTCGTATCATGTTGGACCTGAAACACAACGGGGTGGAAAGGGGATTCTACAAAAAAGAGTCATGGGACCTGAAACACAACGTAGGGGGACAAGATTCTGACAAATACAACCGAGGATTCTTTCAAAAAAGGTCGTTTTCCATTTTCAATCATTTTTTGAAAGGGTCACGGTGCTCAACTTTTTATTCGACAGACTGTATGGAGCCTATGGTAATGACTGTAAAACTAGAGGTGTTTCCTATTTTACAGTGATTGCCATAGGTGAATGGTATAAAAGTAAAGGCACTGGGGCCCCTGTGTGCAAAAGGAAATGGCATACGGGAAGCTGCTAACCCCCCCCCCCCCACGATCCAATTTTAAACGTGGAGCGCAAATGTTTATACGACTTGTGGAAAGCGAGGAAAGTAATGAGCGTAGGGTAAAAATCTTTGGGTAAACCTTACATAATTTGGCGTAATTTTGAACCGTGGTCAAGTGACGATCCATGAGACGTATTCAAAGGGATCTGAGGTCGGGACACATTGGCCACCAGACCAAATAAAGAAATGTGTAATAATGCATGAAAAGTAACCACTCAACATCACATCCAAGGGATATATGTATTCATAAAACAATAAAGTAATTTAAAAAAAACTTTTTTTAAAATTTTTTATTTATTATAACAACTGTAATAAAACAATGACAAAACCACGACACATTTTTTTAGTCCATAACATAAAGTGTACCAAAACCGCGACACATTTTTACAGTCCTTAACATAAAATGTACACATGTCTGAAAACCGACTTGACAGACTTTGAGGTTTTTAAAACCATGTTATATTTTTATAGTCCTCATGTGTTGCAGGTATTTTCACCTAGGGTGTCCAAGAAGGGTTCCTTGTACAGCCACTTTCCCCCACTCGGTGAGTTCACTGGATCAGCATTCTTTTCAGTCCAACATTTTCCAACAACAAACTATCCTTTTCGACTTGAAATACATCTCTTTTGGTCTTTAATACATCTCTTTGGGTCTTCAATACATCTCTTTCAGCCTTCAGTGCATCTCTTTCAGTCTTTAGTACATCTCTTTCAATCTTAAATACATTTCTTTCGGCTTTAAAGGTGTCTCTTTCCAATTTCAAAACATTTCTTTCAGCTTTCCACTCATTTTCTTTGGATTTCCACTCGTTTTTAAAAACGTCCAGTTCATTCTTTAAATCGGCCACGATGGGTTTCCAATAATCGTCTCGTTCCTTTTGCATCTTTTCTTTAATTTCCTTGATTTGATTCATGACATTCTGTTGCTTTGGGGATAAAACGTATAGTTCGTCCTTGAGAACTTGAAGAGACTCTTTGAAATTTATTTTCTTGTCACCGTACAACGTCCAATACGTTTCGCCTTCAAAGGGAATCTTGCAACAGATAAACTTCCAACCCGTCCCTTTAATGGGGACTACCCATTTCAAATGACGCCACTTGTCTCGCATACGTTGAACATGGGTATTCCATTGCACTACATTTTTGCTCCCGTTCTGCTCCGCGAGTAACCTTTGTATCCCGTCGGAAAACAGAGTGCATAAAACGGCAATGCTATGCGGATGCATAGGTCGATTGATATGGAAATGGGAGGTATGTTTCCCTTCTTCTACATTGTCTGGGATCCTACCATCACATGTGGCCTTGGGCTGGCTCACGTACACCAGGTTCCGAGCCAAGTGAAACGCATCTCGAATTTTGGCGCATTTCTTGGCCCGTCCCATGTGGGGAAAATCATAACGAATTTTATGTTTCCAAATGTCTTGAAACGAGCTCTCCTTTTCACAAGCCAGAATCATGTGTCGATGTTGTATGTGACCCTCTAATCCGTCACATAGACACCAGAAGGGTAAGATGATCAATTCGTCACGAATGGTTTCCATTTCCTGACAAAAGTGAGGAAAGACGTCGTGTTTCACCATAATGTGAAACCAATCCAAGTCTTGGCACAGGTAGCGTTGAATGATTCCGTGAATGTCCTTTCCCAAACCACTGGCTTCACTAAATTCGATTCCACGGGGCCACAAATCGGGTTTTTCAAAGACTGAATCGTAAAATCCAACAAACGTGGGGTCTTTGCAACGATTATACAGGTTGTGGGGCGTCGAGATGAAATACATACAATCGCACAGGATGTCGTACTCGTAATCCGGGGGTGGGTCATCATCTTTTCTATGAGCCACAAAACCTTTCAAGCATTCCACAACATGTTGCACATTCTCACGCTTCATTCTTTGCCCATGAGGCCAAGATTTAAACCCCATACAAAAAACGCACTCTTTACGATTCTTTAAAAAATGTTCTTTCAAAGCATGTGTGTGATAGTATTGTCCAAAAGTCATGGATTCAAAACAAATGGGACAACGAACGACAATATTCGAGGAGGAATTGAAAAGCTTGTAAAGCGTCGCGAGACACATGTCAGCAGCACACCAAAATAATTCTGGAAATATAAAATCATCCAAGTCAAGCACATAGACATAAAAAAAAAACATTTTTTTTTTCATTGTTGTTGACTAGGATAATAATGTTTTACAGTCGTGGAAAATTTTTTTAAATCCTTCTGTTACACTACCGGTGTAAAGGTCCATCTTCTCCTTCCCTCTTGAGGTATGGTAGAAAATCCATTCGAGGGTGACACATGCACTCTTTGCAAAACGGTTCCCTCTTGAGGTGTTGTCGAAGGTCTATTCGAGGGTGACACACGCACTCTTTGCAAAACGGTTCCCACTTGAGGTGTGGTAGAAGGTCTATTCGAGGGAGAGGGTGACACATGCACCCTTTGCAGTACAGTCATGGGTCTCACGACGGCCACGGGTCGGGGAACCTGAGGATCTCTTTCTTACCACGTAAACTTTATCTCGTGTTCAAAATGTTTTTGTCCCTCCTTAGGGGAAGGAATCGTATAAGGTGTATTCCGCGTGGTGCTCTTCTCGTGGCGCATGACCAGGGAACTCATCGTGTCTTGCTTAGGGCTCACCACTTCCATTCGGCAACAGGGCTCGAACCCAATCTTCTTCCCCCAACAACAGATCGTTGAGGCTGGTAAAGACTTTCTGGTCCTGATGTTCAGCCCGTCTCAACGATTTCATTTGCAGATACGCATTCACCTTCCAATGATGAGGGAATAATCGCTTTCGGGCCCAAAAGGTGTTGGTGTGGGGCCTCACATCCAGGAGGGTGTCGTGATAGGTCAGGGTCAATTCGGGAAAATACGAGACGAGGGTAGGTAGAATAGAGTCTCGCATGGCCTCCAAGGGCACCGTGCCCTCCTCCGTGACATGGGGAGTGATCAAAGGATGGTTCTGTAGGTACCAAAATCCAGTCTCGGTGCGTTCAAATTGGCACTTGAGAACACCAGGAGAAA